>VMDO01032911.1:0-18500 GCA_007922755.1 Pedetes capensis
CAATTAACTGAGTTCCAATCCACAATTTACAATAGCTACTATTTCAAACTTGAGCAAGAAAATAAAGAACATTTTTTTTCTTCAAAGAAAGGGTCTAAATTGATTTTTTCCCATTTAGAGTGTTTTTATGAGTGGGGAAATAATCCTGCCAAATATTTCAGTTTTGTAAGCAGGCAGGGAGGGGGAAAGGGAATTAATACTCAGTAGAAATATAAATATAGATCAGTTGTATGGAATTGGGTTCACTGGCATTTTCACAATAGAAACTCTTCTGTAGAACAGGTACAGGACCAAATACTAAGCATGACCTTGAAATTACTGGAAAGCAATTAAATTGCCTTACTGAGCACAAAAGGTAAACAGTGAAAGAAGATATAGAAATTTCATTCTTAAGCAAGAATTTTGAAGTAATATTGAAAATTTATGATCATGGAAAATTGCTCAAAATATAAAAAGACTTATAAAAAATTTCAAACACAATGTTCCTAAGACTTGGTCTATGTTGAGGAGTAAAAGAAAATAAAACTCTCACAAGGAAGTCTTTATAAGACATGAAGTTTTTCTTCAGAAGTACTGTTAGCATGAAATCTTATCTGAGTATTAACAATGAACTTCCCTATTATTTTAGCTTTAAAAAAACCTGATGTTACACTTCATATAAAAGATGGATTTGTTTTAATATGGAGTGATTCAGTATTTGTGATAAAGGCAATCAAAAGCATTAGCATGACATTAAGCACCTTCAGAATATAAAATATCTTCCTAAGTACACTTAAATAATTTAGAAATTACATTATTCAACTTAAAATTAATTTCCTGAAATTTAGTGGGCTCATCTTAGAGCTGTAATACCACTTAATAGAACACAATTTAGTTTTAAAGAAACACACCAGCCTAGTTTTAATATTCACATAGAATCGGTATAGTAGAAACTACTCCCAGACCATTACTTCTGCTGCCTTCTTCATTTGAGAAGGGACTGAAATAGCACTGGTGCTACAGCCACATTAAGGGAAATGTCAGGAGGGAAGTGGATGTGTTGTAAAAGGACACAAAGGCCCTACTTAATTACCAGTTGTACAAGTCATTATGAAAAGGTGAGTCTTGAACAAGGGTAGCCATGGAAAATACAGAGGGAACCTGTCGCTGTCATTTTTCAAATTCTTATTCAAAGCCTCTTGTTCCACAGCAGGCTGTTTCTTTCTTTCTCTAACTCTGAGAGCTCAGCAGTCCTTATATCTTTAACCAAACATTTGATATTTATCATTTATTCTTTTGAGAGAAGGAATCATTGATTACATTTCATAATACTCATCAGAATACATCTCTACCTAGGCATGTCAATGCACAGGCATTCCTCCTAACTCAAAAGGTAAGAAACTAAAGAATCTTAGACACCTTTGTTTTCAATGATCTTAGTTAAGGAGAGAAAAAAGCCAGGCCCCGTGGTACAACTGTAATCACAGCAACTTATAAAGCTGAGGCAGGAAGATCTTGAGTTCAAGGCTAGAGGCAAACTGCACAACTTAGCAAGACCCTGTCTCAAATAAAAAGTAAAAAGGGACCATGTGGCTCAGTGGTAGAGCACTTGCCTAGCATGTGTGTAAGGCCCTGGGGTTCAACCTCTAGTACAGAAGAAGAGGAGGGTGTGGTGGCTCACGCCTATAATCCCAGTGGCTGGGGAGGCTGAGGCAGGAGGATCGCAAGTTCAAGACCAGAGGCAGTCTGCATAACTTAGGAGACCCTGTCTCAAGAAAAGTAAACAATGGGCTGAGGGTGCAGCTCAGTGGTCCAGCACTTGCAGAGCATGCAAGCTTGAGGCCCTGGGTTCAACCCCCTGTACCGCAAAAAAAAAAAAAAAAAGAAGAGAAAAAGGAGGAAGAGGAGGAGGATGTGGAGGAAGAGGAAGAGGAGGTGGAGGAGAAGAGGGAGGGAGGGAAGATAGGTACAAAACAATAAGAACTTAATATCAGTAATCAAATTAATCTTCAAATTTTATGAAACAAAAATGAAGAAATTTTAACATCATATGGAAATCTAAACTTCCCTGATATATATGATAGAGGAAATATTCTCGCTTTGAAAAAACTCAGTTAGAAGCCAAATTTCATCTCAGTTGTAACTTTAGTTTATAATCTTAGGTAAGTTATTTTACCTCCGTTTCTTTTTGTACAAAATAACAATAAAATCTATATAAATTATATTGTCTTAAAAAACAAAGCAGAAAATTCATTTTAAAAATACATCATCGTCCAGGCATGGTGGCACACAGCTATACTTCCAGCATCTCAAAAGGCTGAGGCAAGAGGATTGTAAATATGAGGACAGAGGAACCCTGCACAACTTAGAGAGACTCTATCTCAAAATAAACAATAAAAAATGGGCTGGGGCTGCAGCTCAGTGGTGGCACATTTGCTTTGCATGTACAATGCCCAGGGTTCAAACTCTAGTACTTCAGAAAATAGAAGAGAGGGGAGGGGAGGGGAGGAGAGAGGAGAGGAGGGAAGGGAAGGGAAGGAAAGGGAATGGAAGAAGGAAGGAAGGAAGGGATGGAGGGAGGAAGAAAGAAAGAAAGAAAGAGTATAGCATAAAATCATAACAAAGGACAGATTATTCTTACTCTCTGGCCACTAGATACATAGTTGTTGTTGTTGCTGTTGTTGTTGTTGTTAGGTGCCGTCGAGTTGGTATCCGACTCATAGCGACCCTCTGTACAACAGGGGAAACACTATTGTCAGTACTTCTCTTCTGTTCATAGGGTTTTCAATGGCAGATTGATTTTTGGGAGGGGGTTGCCAGGTCCTTCTCCCAGCCTACAGCTTCTGGTCTCCCATCCAGGTACTAACCAGGCCCGACCCTGCTTAGCTTCCGAGATCTGACAGGATCGGATACCACAGGGCTACAGCTACAGGCAGATATATAGGGAGCTGCTAAAAGTTATATGCTCAGGGAAACTATTGAGTAGAGACAAAAATACTAGTTTCTAGATTTAATCAGAAGCTAGGTACTAGCAAACCATGCTATTTTAGAAGATATATGTCATATTCATAAGATATTTTAAAAATCTTTGGTTCTATGAACAGGAAATTGTTTGAACTAGAGTGTGGAGCTAAGAAAACACAAGGCTCAAGCACTTTTTTTTTGTGGTTCAACCACAAGTACCCATTAAAGGTTGAGGCTACTTCATACTGTTAAACACCATACATATTCTCAAAGCGTGAGTTAGATAAATCAGTGGTCATTTGAAAATGGTCAACCTTCAAAGCAAACTACATTTAGATCTGTGGTAGCATTTCATGTCTATAGGTTTCTTTGAAGTAGGGATTAAACACTGTGGTATGTAGTAAAGGGACACAATTTGAGTATGGGAAACCAGTGAAAAGTATTTCATGATGTGTTCAGGGTCTGTGACCTGAGTTGTGGGTAGGAGTACCTTAGATTTGATAGTGCCCATCATATCCCATATTTCTACTATCATTCACTTGTAGCAAAAACCAGAATTGAATTCTTGCTCCTGTCACATTGAAAGAAATGATTGGCAGTGACACAGATTCTCTGAGAAGAGGACAAGGGAGAATGACGAATGCCATAATAAGAAACCAAGTCTTAGCCATCTCTGGCACTGACACAAGAAGGTAGAAGCCTGGAAGAATAACTGCTTCTGTTAAGAAGGATGGTTCACATGCTAATATTGTGGCTGTTTTAAATATGGAAAGAGTATGAAAGAAAAATACAGTGAAAAGGGAAAGGGAAGGGTACTTGAGTGGAGACCCCTATGCAGAAGTGCAGCTCATATTTACATAGAGTATGGCCTTCTGGCTTTTGTATTTCTCTGTGGAGTTTATGCTAAAATCATCTGGACTTCACTGTTTTCCCAAATAAATTAAGACAATGAAGACCTAAAACTCAGCCTGTATGTGAGAAATATCAGGGAATCTTTCATACACAGCAATATAAAATACTAGACAATACAAGATGTTGCAATGTGATCACATCATGTGAGAATGCCACACTAAAAGTCATGGAAAACAGGAAAAACTAAACTTACTTCAAAACCCAACACTTCCTTCCTCCTCTCCCAAAAACCTGCTTAAAATGGATCCTTAATATGAGTCTCTGAATTTACCCAAGGAACTCCAAAATGTCCTATTACTGACTTGACAAATGATATAATTTAGCTAACTCAGGGTTAGAGTTCATGGAGAAAGATAACTTAAATCATAGTGCTTTGCCAGTGCCATTTTAACAGTCAAAGTATTAGAAAGAGTGAATATACAGGTGCCTCCAAGTATGGAAATGTGTATTGTATTATATGTATATCCTGAAATTTGGCTATTATTAATATGTGAGGAAAATCTAAAGAGGACAGCAAGTTAGAAATCAGGTAAATGCCCCTTTCCTTGCCAAGTATTAAGAGGGAAATATTGTTTTTAAAGATATTAAAGATTTTTAGTGATTTCCTAAGGGAAAACTCTAAATTTCCTTTTACTGATTGCTGCTTCTAGCACATAACCATATGTACTGATTGATATATTACCCCAACGGTAATTTTTCCTTACTACTACTTGAATCTCTGTTCCTTTTATTTTTCTCCTCCTTTTCCTCCTCCCCCCATTACCTCCTCCTCCTACTCCCCCCACTTACCTCCTCCTCCTCCTCTTCAGTTTCAACTAATCAGTGGGGAGGAATTGAAGGGAGTAGGTGTATTCTAGTGCATGCTCAGTGAATTGTTTTGGAACAAACAAATGATGCACCTAAAGCAGTCAAGTTGCTTAACTCAAGGTTTCCACAATCTTTCCCTCTCAACAGCCTTTCTTGAAATAATACACGCAAAAATCAACTCCATTAACTAAAAGGTCCTTTAGACCTAAAGAAATAGAAGAACTGCAAAGTATTTGGGTATCTTTTCCTCAATTAAATTCAACTCCAAAATACTAATCACTAAAAAATAGTATATGAAAATTAAAGAGTAACTGCCTCACATGGTGGCACAGGCCTGTAATCACAGTAGCTTGGGAGGTGGAAACAGGAGGATTGCAAGTTTGAGACCAGAGGCAGACTGCGTAATTTAATGAGACCCTGCCCCAAAAAAAGTGAAAAAAAAAAAAAATGGGCTGAAGGTGCAGCTCAGTGTTCCAGCACTTGCAAAGCATACAAGCACAAAGCACGGAAGCGCAAGGCCATGGGTTCAACCCCCAGTACCGAGAAAAGAAAAGAAAAGAAAAGAAAAGAAAAGAGAAGAGAAAATTAAAGAGCAAAATGTAATGCTCATTTTGCTCAAAATTCTTTCACAAATGAAAGCTTAATATAATTAGTTTTATTTTGCTTATTTGCAATGAGTTGTATATATGGAAATGTCATAATGAAACCCATTAAGTTGTATACTAAAAAATTATTAATAAGATTACTGAGAAAAAAGTTTGCTCAAATTTCTGTTAGATAATGATTATTATTTAAAAATTTGTAATACATATAATGCCTTAAATTTGCAAATTATTTAAAAGGATACTTTAAGTTTCTCAAAAGTATTCTTTTTATCAATTATGTAAACTGGTAAAAGGAAATTTTCAATTAAGGAAAACTACTTGCATAATGACTTCTGTCTCTAACCAAAAATATTTATCATTGTTGGTTGGTTGGTTAGGTGCTGTCGAGTCAGTATCTGACTCATAGCGACCCTCATAGGGTTTTCAATGGCTGACTGTTTCAGGATTGCCTTGGGAGTGGATTGCCAGGCCCTTCTCCCATTTTTTGTGGTGCTGGGATTCGAACTCGGGACCTTAGAGACTGCAGCGCAGAGCTCTACCAACTGAGCTAAATCCCAGCACCATTTATCATTGTACCCTTCTGTAAAACCCATGAGAGGCTCTTCATCCAAGAGCTCCTAAATGATATCCCATAACACTCATAAATTTTATCTCACTAATTATAAATTTATCAGTAAACATGCTATTTATTGTGCATTTCTCATAACCAGATCTCTTGGTGATTAACTCTATATATGCTGATTATCTTCCACATCCTTCCATATAACAATAGAGCAGGAAACAAATTATTCCTATGTTACAATATGTTTATGTATTCTTCAAAGCTATAGCTATGTATCATAAACATTAGAGTAGCTTAGCAAGGAAATTACCTTGACAGTTCTGGTTAGTCCTTGTATAGGAGACTGCCTGGGAATATCAGGTGCTGTAGACTTCAGAAAAGGACTTGAAAGCCTGCTTCCTAAATAATTATCCATCAAAACCCTATGAATAGCAGGAAAAGCACTGACATAGTGTTGGGCATGGCACAGTGTGAGGTAGTGTTTTGTTCTGCTATACTTAGGGTCAGCCTGCAGCGGTAGCCCTGTGGCATCCGATCCCGTCAGATCTCGGAAGCTAAGCAGGGTGGGGCCCTGGTTAGTACCTGGATGGGAGACTGCCTGGGAACACCAGAAGCTGTAGGCTTGGGAGAAGGACCTGGCAAACCCCTCCCAAAAATCAATCTGCCATTGAAAACCCTATGAACAGCAGAGAAGCATTGACAATTGTGTTTCCCTGTTGTACAGAGGGTCGCTATGAGTCGGATACCGACTCGACGGCACCTAACAACAACAACAACATACTTAGGGTCAGTATGAGTTGTATCCTACTTGATAGCATCTAACAACAACAACCTATAAACATTGTTCATTAAATACAACTTCCATTACAAATGATAAGATTAACATCTATAGTAAGTGAACTGTGGTTTTAAAGATATTTAACAAATCTAATGGTAGTGAACAAACTGAAGTAAATCCCCCCAAAGAAGTAACATATTGCTAATAAATTTAACCTTTAATTTGTTCATTTTGCTTAACAAATGTGTTCTAAATATTTCACTGATTAAAATAATAACTTTGCAGAGTATGTGGAAAATTGTCCTAGTTTTGAAAAGCAAATAAAGTCACAAATTTTCCCATAACACTTTAAATCTACTGCTCACAATTTTATACATATGTATACTTCCATCTACTTCTTAAAATTGTGTGATCATCCTCTATTTAACAAATTTGGAGACTCAAAAATGACCAATTAAAATTTCCTAAGGCATATTATTTGAAAGTAAGCCTCTGTAATTCCTTTGTAATTTTCCTCTATATGGACATTCTATAATATAACCTTTTTTATTATCTCCAGTTTTACAGTACTAGAAATAGTGATGGTAGATAAGTTAAAATCTATATGTATTTCAAAAAGATAAGTTCCTTGATGTCCTTGGGAACATTTATAAATTCTTGCTCTATTATTTGAAATTATGTTCCATAAAAGTTGTGAGAGTTACTTTAGACTCTCACCATCTCAATATGAGAATGTTTACTTGTCCACACCATCACAAACACTGAATATTATGTTTTTTTAATACTGCCCATTTAATAAATGAAAATGGCATAGTATCTTATTAACTCTGCATTACTCACAAATGATACAAACAATATGGAAGATAATTTTATGTGTTTATAATTATATTACTCTTGGTATTTACCAATTTATATACTGATTCTGTGACCACTTCTCTACAGGGAATCAGTTTTCCAATTTCAAAGGTTAGATATAAACCAATGAGAACCTTGTGAAGAAAAACAGTGCCAAAACAGTTAAAGATTCTAGCTGTATTGTTATGAGCCATAGTGTCATATACAACTCATAGCGACCCTCATAGGGTTTTCAATGACTTATTGTTTTTGAGAGTGCTTCAGAAGTGGATTCTTACATTCTTCTCTCTGTTTTTAAAGTGCTGGAGATCAACCCCACGTCCTCAGAGAGTGCAATTGCAGCACTCTACCAACTGAGCTAACACTAGTTAACCTATAAAAGTTTATAGATCACAACTCTCCTAAAGGTTCCTAGTACATGAATAAGCAATGTTAAAATTAATGAGGTTTTATAGTTTGTATAGTTGGCTGCATTTATAAATTCTTTCACTAAGAATACAAAATAATGGGCATATAATCTCAAGTCTGAAAATCTTGTCCCTTTTCATTGTTATACTAATCAATTTCTAGTGTAAGTTTTATTATTCATTCCACTTTAGCTATTAAACTTTAGAACTATTATTCAGCCTCCCTTAGGAATATTTATTACTTCAAATGGTAGTAAAAATGTACTAAAATAGAATAGATTTTAGAGATGGTCTTTAGAAACACTACAAAGCTTAATAAGTTGCCCTTACAGTATATAGCAAAGAACCAAAACCAACTTAAGAGAGTACTAGACCCTGGAGAGTATTTTTTCACACAAGTTCAGTAAAGCCTCTGTGTTTATTTGATTAGTATTCATTATCCAAACTTGCCAAAACATTTAATAAATATCCAATTACACAGTGGCTTATAAAATTACCTCTAGGTTTACCACATGTTTACTTCTGACAGTCCCAGATTAAAACCAGTTCATTCCTCCTGGCCAGTTTAGCATTAATCAAAGAAAAAGCATACAGGTTAGATAACAGACCATAGGCCTGTGATATTTACAAAAGTCCATGAATTGCAAAGCAATTTTTATAGATATAATTGATCTCCTATCATTGGACAAGAGCACAGTTTTAGAAATCAGTGTGCTTGAGCTTACATCACAGCTCTACTGTCTCTGTTTTCTCTTCAATAAAATTCTGGAAATAATAGTATCTAATGTGCTAGATGCCTGCAGCCATACCACTGTGGCATCCAATCTCGTCACATCTTGGAAGCTAAGTAAGGTCAGACCTAGTTAGTACTTGGATGGGATATCACCTGAGAACACCAGGTGCTGTAGGTTTGGGAGAAGGACCTGGCAACCCATTTCCAAAAAGAAATCAGACATTGAAAACCCTATGAATAGCAGAGAAGCACTGACAATAGTGTTTCACCTGTTGTATACAGGTTCGCTATGAGTTGTACCCTGACTGGATGGCACCTAACAACAACAATGTGCTAGATTATATTTTTCTTCTCAAATATTTTCCACCATTCCTTTTGGATAGGTAACACTTTCTGTCCCCCAGTGAAATCATAGCTAGTGTTGTGATTTGCTGTTCTCCTCCATATGGAAGAATTACACATCATTATCCCATTAAGATGTTTGGCTATTTGAATTATTTTGGCTGATATGCTAAGCAGAAAAGTATCACAGGGTCTCGTGAAGTTATGCAGGCTGCCTTGGGCCTCACACTTGTGATCTTCCTGCCTCAGCTTCCCAAGTCACTGAGATGTCGGGTATATGCTATGGCACATGGCTAGTATTTTGTTTTAACTGACCCTTGGTCTCTCTGAAGGGACATAGGTGACTCACAGATTCTACAAGGACTACAATTTGAGAATCACTAACAGAACATCTTGAGTCCTGAAGTCATGTCGATGTTTGCATATCCGTACCTCCTTGATGTAAGGAGGAAATTCTACACTTTGCTTTCATATTTTAGAAGAAAATGTGCCTGTATTTGTTTAGTATTTTCATATTCCTAATAACCAGTGAACTATTTTACCATTAAAAAAATCAATAGCAGATTGCACTCTCATTGTTCAGTTTTACTTAAATGCTGAAGTTGCTGTCCCTGCAGGTGTTGTAAGGTTTCACAGGAATGGACAGTCAGATGGAATGCCTTGATACACCATTGCTTATGAGCAAGCAAATATGTTCCACAGGTTTTGTACCATATCTTGGAATCCCTTGGAGGACACATTGTAAATGAGGAAGCATTAAAAAGGTAAGTAATGCCGGGCATGGTGGTGCACACGTGTAATCCCAGCAACTCGGGAGACAGAGGCAGGAGGATTGCAAGTTCCAAGCCAGAGGCAGTCTGCATAATTTAGCAAGACCTTGTCTCAAAAACGTAAAAATTTTAAAAAGCTGAGGGTGCAGCTCAGTGGTACAGCACTTGCAAAGCATGCAAGCGTGAGGCCTTGGGTTCAACCCTAGTACCACAAAAAAAAAAAAAAAAAGAAGAAGTAAGTAATATATATGGACTCTGGAAAACCAGTAACAGTTGTAAGCTGTATGGCTACACTGACAGTTTTGAATCAAGTCTTCAATTCATGGTATGGAAAACAGAAAAAAAAAAAATTGTAATTATCTCCAGTCTCTCTGATGACAAACCAACTATAAGCCAAACATTAATGTTTAGCATTATAGATATGAAAAGTAGCATCATATAGAATTGTTATGTTCAAACACACTTAATTCTCATGATTTTTGGTAATTACATTCTATAAAGTCTCCGTGAACTGTAAATTACTGAAATGGTGAACTCTTTTTTTCTAGGGAAAATATGAGGTCAGTTGCTGTAAGACACTAGTTACAACATTTTTGTTACCAGAAATGCTACTAAGAATATTAGCATCATTTGCTACATTTCCTATAAAATAAGCCATTCACATCAGCATCGAAAATCTGCTCTTCCGCATAACCCTTTGCCTGTATAACACTCAGCAGATAGCTTTAAAATTCTTCTGTAGTCTCCTTTCTGCAGAAGTTGAATCACTTGCAAGTTTAACATTTTCATGCAAGTTTAACATTTTCCTGCCCCTTTGAAGTATGTGTGCCACACAGCACTAGCCCAGAGGGTTTGGCATTTTCCTGACCTTGGATAACATGACTATAAGTTTCATTGGCTATAAGCCTCACAACAATGATATCTGTGAGGCATTTTATTGGTCATCATCTCATGAATCTACAAATTTAGCCACTTTCCCATCTTTTCCATAGCTTTAGCATATACTATTAGATATTACTTTAGGTCTTCAACACAGTCACATTAGGTGGAGTTCAGCAAATTTCCTCTTTTTTTTTTTTTTTGATGTACCATCTTGCTGATTCATGAACATTGAACTCATAGTCAAAAGCCTATAACTTAGAATGAAAACAGCATGTCCTCCACATGTATTTTCTCTTTATAAGGCACAACACAGCCTTCTTGTACTTCTTATTTATCAAAGCATAAACAGTACTTCAGCACCATGTTTAGGGCCATCTTAAAAAGTGAAATCATCGCCAGGCACAGTGGTGCATGCCTGTAATCCCAGTGACTTGGGAGGCAGATGCAAGAGGATCACAAGCTCGAGAGGCAGTCTGCGTAATTTAGCAAGACCCTGCCTCAAAAACTAAAAAAAATGGGCTGGGGTGCAGCTCAGTGACAGAGCACTTGCAAGTGCAAGACCCTGGGCTTAACTTTCAGTACTGGGGGAAAAAAAAGTGAAATCATCAACAAAAAGAAAAAGAAATGAATAACCTGGCAGTAAATGGATTGTAAAAAAGGACACTTGTTTGTAATATAAGAGCTAAAACAAGAAGGCAGAATTGCCTCACCATGTTTTCTCTCAGCTGGAACACGTGCTTTGGACAATTCAAATTTTTCACTGCTCTGAGTATGTCTATGAGTCACAATGAAAGGGCCATGAACATTGATTCTAAGGTACCAATAAATTTTATAGCAAGTGGGTTAATTCACAAACACTGCATTCCTGAATAATAAGGATTGACTAGGCAAACCTAAAATTTAAAGTTCAAAAGTATTTAGGATTAGCCGGGCATGGTGGCACATGCCTGTAATCCCAGAGGCTCAGGAGGCGGAGGCAGGAGGATCTCAAGTTCAAGACTAGAGGCAATCTGCGTAATTTAGGGAGACCCTGTCTCCAAAAGTAAAGAAAATGGGCTGGGGGCCCAGCTCAGTGGGCCAGCACTTGCAAAGCATGCAAGGGCGGGGCCCTGGGTTCAATCTCTAGTACTGCAAAAAAAAAAAAAAAAAAAAGGATTTAGGATTAGAAAAAATAATATAATCCAGAATAGAAAGATGAAACCCAAAGTACATATTTTCTAATAAAAGTGTCAATATTTACATTCCAAATATTTAAGAACATGTGACACTCTTTTAGGATTAAGGATATTAAAGTCCTTTGTTAACATAGGGTGTAACATAAGCATCTAGGAATTCTACAGAATTTTAATTTTGAGCTCTTTATCCAAATGGCATGAGCCCTCAATAAAAGTCTCATGAAAAAAAATAGATGCCAGTTATTATGTGAGTTGTTAGTATTGAATGGGTTATTATCAGTGAAGTCATGACACTTTAATTAATAAAGAAAAATTGTCAACTTGCAACAAAAGTCATAAATAAGAAAATGTTTCTGTAGTTTACACTGTTATTTTGAAAATTCTTTTTTTTTTGGCAAATTAGCATTACCTTGATTCTGATGAACTCCAGGACTTTCAGAAAGGGTACTAAATATAGAAATATAACTTAAAGAAAATATCACTGTTGTCTACTTAAAAACACCCATATGTATTTTATTTTAAGTACTGGGGAGATGAACCCAGGGCTTCATGCATGGTTTGTAAATGCTGTACCACTGAGTTGCACCCCTAACCCACTTTTTTGCTTTTTATTTTGAGACAGGGTCTCCTTAAGTTACATAGGCTGCCTGAAGCCTCTAACTTGTGATCCTCCTGCCTTCACCTCCTGAGTCGCTGGGATTAAAGGCATGCACCACTGCACTTGACTAAAAGTCATTATTAATAGCTAAATACTCCAAATTTTTCAGACATAAACTTGAATTTCTGTTTATCACAACATAAAACGGAAAAAGGTAATATATTTTTCTGTGATTTTAAAGCTGTTAAAGGTTATACTTTTTTTCTCTTGAAAAGTTTTCTTGAATTCTTCCTTCAAAGACCCTATTTCTACATTAATTCACCCATATTGCATTCATCTATGTCTTTGGGGGGGCTAATTTAGATTTAAAATATCTTGAATCCAGTATTTTGATTGTTATAATTACTTTTTGGAACTCAATGACATTATCTCATGCTGATGTTATTGATACTGATATAGAGAACTACAGAAATGTGAAGCTACAGAAATGTTGTTGTTTGGTGCCATCAAGCTGGGTCCAACTCACACTGACTCTATGTATTTATCCATAGGTTTTTGGGATTGTTTTTGGCGTGGGCTGCCAAGTCCTTCTCCCATTTTTGCCATGCTGGGAATCAAGCCTCATAGAACACAGAGCAGCGCTCTACCAACTGAGCTAAACTCCTGCCCAAAGAAATGCTAGAAATGATCTTATATAATGAGATTTCCCTTATTTAGTAACATAGAAGCATCATGTAGGACCACTCTTCTATTTTTTTCTTTACATTTCACTTGGACACCAAGTACAGAACTCTTCATGCTAGGCTCAATAAACATAAGAGTATAAGTCTCTGGGGTGGATTTCAGTTGTGAACCCCCTTAAATTTAAGTCTAGGGTTACATAAAAAACACCTATAGGGTCATCACTCATTTCTATTCCTCCAACATTCAAAAAGGAAAGAGTGAAGATCTTAAAATCTAGGTGAGTCTTGTTGCTCATACTATCAATACATTCTAATAACAGTTTCTCAGACATAAGGTTCATGTTAATTCCCACCTCCTGATCACCTGCTATTCAGTATACAACATGTGCTTTGAACAGTAGCCTGGGAAAGAAAATGAATGATGCCACATACTTGCCAATGGTAAATTTAAAGTTAACTTTTATGTATTGTTATTGTTAGTTATCCTCGAGTTGGGTTCAATTCATAGAAAAGCTGAGTACAACAGAATGAAATACTCCCTGACACTGTGCCATGCTTAGCACCATGTCCCTGCTTCTATGCTATTCATAGAGTTTTCAATGGCTGATTGTCTCAAGATTGTTTTGGGAGTGAGTTGCCAGGTCCTTCTCCCATTTTTTGTGGCATTGGGGATTGAACCCAGGGCCTCAGAGAATGCAGAGCAATACTCTACTGATGAAACTAAACCCCAGCACAACAATATTGAAAGAAGTAATCACTATTTTCAGGAAATGATCATCTTTTCCCCAAAATATACATGTTGGCCACTGCTTGACATATTGCTCCTTGTAATGATCTCATACTTATAACTACTATAATTTTATGGTAAGAGTATGTGTTCATATTAAAGAGTAAGAGTATCTAAGTATGTGTTCATATTAAAGTTTATTCTAGCTATTGTGTCATTTTAATTTCTATATAAATACCAAAGTTAGCTCATTATTCACCAAAATGAAAGAAATATGCTGTGATATAGATTAGAATACTAATAAATCTGTAAGGCAATACCATTCTGAATTTATTTAGCACTTCATTAAATTCTCTAAGCAGTGTTTCAGGGTTTTCAGTATAGAAGTCTCCAACATTAAATTCCCTCCTGGGTATTTTGTGATTTTATGCTATCATAAATGGTATTTTTAAAGCTTCATTTTTCAATTGTCTGTTGCTAGTCTATAATATCACCACTGCTTTTTGTATAGTGACCTTGTGTCTACAGTTGACATTTTAGAAGTTTTTCTATTTTTTCTGCAATTTTGTGCTTTTGTTTGGAATTATTTTCCATCAAGTTGAAAATATTTCTTTGTATTAGTTATAACAAAGGTTGCTACAAAAACATACAGTTTTATCTAAACAGTATATATGTTGTTGGAGTTTATGAAGAATATTTTTGGCTAGTGTGGAATACTGTTTTGACATTTTCTTTTCCTTTTGGCCCTCAAAACACAGCTTTTCATTGTTTTCTTTTTTCAGTAGGAAAATGTAAGCTGTCATTCTTTTTGTTTCAATATCACTAGAAGAGAGAGAAAAGCACATTCATTAAGAGAGAGGCAGAGAGAAAGGAGGAGGAAGAGGAGCAGGAGAAGGAGGAAGAGGAGCGGAAGGAGGAGGAAGAGCAGGAGAGGGGATGTTTTCTGTAGTATTTCAAATAGGTACCTAATATTATAAGTCTTTGGTACAAAAGGTAGGGAAGATAAGGCATTAGAGACTCAAAAAAAAAAAAAAAAAGAGGAAATCAGAGGATAAACATGAAATATAGAAGAAATAACTCCCTAAAAGACAAAGTACCACATCAAATGTCAAAAAATAAACATGGGTCAGTATGTGGCTGGTCTCAACACTGGCTGAAATCTCACTTTCAATCAGACCCAACTTGACAGCAGCTAACAACAACAAGTTGAATTAGACATCCTAAAACATATTTAGAGTCACGACATAAATGCTTTGAGAAACACAGAAACTAATACCAGAAATAGACAAATACAAAAAAAGACAGGAGAATGTAATAGACTTAAGAAAGAAATAGAAGAAAAAGAATAACTCATATTTGCTTTGAAGCCTAAAGGAGAAAATTCTCAAGGGAACATAGATTCAAACAGAATTTTAATAAAGGTTATTGCATAGAAAGTAAAATCATCAGGAGAGTAAAAATATTATGTTTGAAAAAGACATAAAAGAATGAAGGAGCAAGTGTTTGTATTAGAAAACAGGCAAAATAAGTCTTAATATATCTAATTGAAGTCTATAAAAAACTGAAAACATTGAAAGAAAATAAATATTACAAAATTTACAAGCATAATTTTTTAAAATGCACTAAATAGAAAAAGACTTGATTCTACAAAGCAAAACAGTACAGCATTTTAACTGACTCACAATAATTAAAACCTGGCCATACCTAGCGAAGCCATCAGAATTTAGACAGACTCAGTGGCTCACACCTGTAATGCCAGTGACTTGGGGAGGCAGAAGGAGGAGGATCACAGGTTTGAGGACAGAAGCATCCTGTATAATTTAGTGAAACTCTATTTCAAGATAAAAAAAATTAAAAATGGGCCCAGGATTTAACCCCCAAGTACAAAAAAAAAAAAAGCTATTAGAATTTAAAGATAAATTCCTTAGGACCTTCAGACAAAGAGATGAACTATCTTCCAGATGCAAGAGAATTAGACATTCATCAGGCTTCTCCAAAACAGCATACAAAGCATGGTACAAAGAGGGTGGCATTTTCAAAAAAGTTAAAGAATACAAATGTCAGCCAAGATGGCATATCCACTCAAACTCTATCAAGATTACCTAAAAACACATCTGAATGTGCAAGGGCTCAGGGATATTGTACATGTGCACTTCTCCTGAGGTATCTGCTATAGAATGAGCTTCTTCCAGCCAAGAGAAAACAGAAAATTTTGCAAAATGATGACTGGTAAACTTTCCATATATTTACCTATAGCATTAAGACATAAATGGAAGTGGAATGGAAAATATGAAAAACAATGAAGTGCCCAGCTCTTGGCCAAATTCCTATATGAAATGTTTTAGGCCTTCCTAGGGACAATTTTCCCCCACACATCTGTCAGTTTGCCACACTGTTGGGGCTTGTGTGTTGTGATGAGGCTGAAAGTTATGCCACTGGAACCTTAGATACGAGCAAGATTACCCACGGTGTACAAGTGTCAGCTGAGATACAGTCTAAGACAGACTAGGAAGTATGACCTGGGAAACCACTCCCAGAACAACTAGACATTGAAAACCCTATGAATACCAAAGAAACACTATCAGATATAGAGCCAGAAAATGAGCCCCGCAGGTTGGAAGGCACTCAAAAGACTACTGGGGAAGAGTTGGCTCCTCCAAGTACAGTCTATCGTGATGACGGAAATGGAGTAAAGCACCAGGGTGCTCAACTTGCTGATGTGGCACGTCTAAAAATGAGGGGAAACAATGGTAAACGTCCATTTATACTTGGAACATGGAATGTACATAGTATGAATCTAGAGAAATTAGAAATTGTTAAAAGAGAAATGGAGCGCATAAACATTGACATTCTAGGCATCAGTGAGCTAAAATGGACTGGCATAGGCCATTTTGAGTCAGACAATCATATGGTCTACTATGCTGGGAATGATAAACTAAAGAGAAATGGGGTTGCATTCATCATCAAAAAAGACATTTCAAGATCTGTCATAAAATACAAGGTTGTAATTGATAGAATAATATCCATATGCCTACAAGGAAGGCCAGTTAATATGACTATTATTCAAATTTATGCACCCACCACTATGGCCAAAAATGAAGAAAGGGAAGATTTCTATCAGCTTCTGCAATCTGAAATAGATCAAACATGCAATCAGGACGTACTGATAATCACTGGTGACTGGAATGCAAAGGCTGGAAACAAAGAAGAAGGATCAATAGTTGGAAAATATGGCCTTGGTGACAGAAATGAAGCTGGAGATGGCATGATAGAATTTTGTCAGACCAATGACCTTTTCATTACAAATACATTTTCTCAACACCATAAACGGAGACTATACACATGGACTTCACCAGATGGAACACACAGGAATCAAATTGACTACATATATGGAAAGAGACGATGGAAAAGCTCTATACAAAAAGTCAAAACAAGACCAGGTGCTGACTGTGGACCAGACCATCAACTTCTCATATGCAAGTTCAAACTGAAGCTGAAGAAAATTAGAACAGGTATACGAGAGCCATGGTATGACCTTGGGTATATCCCACCTGAGTTCAGAGACCACCTCAAAAATAGGTTTAATGCATTAGACACAAATGATAGGACATTAGAAGAGTTGTAGCATGACATAAAAGATATCATTCAAGAAGGAAGCAAAAAGTTCTTAAAAAGAAATGTCAAAAGAGACAGTAGAACTTGCCCTTGAACATGGAGTAGCTAAAGTAAAAGGAAGACATGATGAAGTTAAGGAACTAAACAGAAGATTTCAGAAGGCGGCTTCAGAAGAAAAGAACAAATATTATAAATACATGTGCAAGAAGCTGGAGGCAGAAAACCAAAAGGGAAGAACACGCTCTGTGTTTCTCAAGCTTAAGGAAGTGAAGAAAAAATTCAAGCCTTGAGTGGCCGTAGTGAAAGATTTTACAGGGAAAACATTAAATGATGCAGGAAACATTGAAAGAAGATGGGAAGAATACACAGAGTCATTATTCAAGAAAGAATTGGTAGATGACCAACCATTCCAAGACGTTGCATATGAAGAGGAACCAATGGTGTTGAAGGACGAAGTGGAAGCTGCCTTGAAAGAACTGGTGAAACACAAAGCTCCAGGAATTGATGGGATACCAATAGAGATGTTTCAACAAACAGATGCAGCACTGGAGGTGTTAACACGTTTCTGCCAACAGATTTGGAAAACAGCTACTTGGCCAACTGACTGGAACAGATCCACATGTGTGCCTATTCCCAAAAAAAGGGGATCCAACTGAATGTGCAAACTATCGGACACTATCATTAATATCACACACAAGCAATATTCTAGTAAAGAACATTCAGAAGTGACTGCAGCAGCATATAGACAGGGAATTACCGGAAAATCAAGTGGGGTTCAGAAGAGGGCGGGGAACCAGGGACATCATTGCTGATGTCAGGTGGATATTAGCTGAAAGCAGAGAATATCAAAAAGATGTCTATCTATGTTTTATTGACTATGCAAAAGCATTTGATTGTGTGGATCATGACAAATTATGGATAACACTTCGGAAAATGGGAATACCAGAACACCTAATTGTGCTCATGAGAAATCTGTACATGAACCAGGAGGCAGTTGTTCAAATAGAACAAGGAAACACTGAGTGGTTTAAAGTTGAGGAAGGTGTGCATCAGGGCTGAATACTTACACCCTATCTCTTCAATTTATACACTGAGCAAATAATCCG
>VMDO01032912.1:0-18498 GCA_007922755.1 Pedetes capensis
GACAGAAAAAGAATTGATGCTTTTGAATTGTGGTGCTGGAGACATCTATTGAATATACCATGGACTGCCAAAAGAACCAACAGATCTGTCCTAGAAGAAGTACAACCAGAGTGCTCCTTGGAAGCAAAAATGGCCAAACTGCGTCTTACATATTTCGGACATGTAGTCAGGAGAGAACAATCCCTGGAGAAGGACATCACGTTTGGAAGAGTGGCAGGTCAAGGCAAAAGAGGAAAACCCTCCACCAGGTAGATTGACACAGTGTCTGCAACAATGGGCTTCAACATAAATAAGATTGTTTGCCTGGCACAGAATCGGCAAGTGTTTCAATCTGCTGTACATAGGGTCGCTATGAGTCGGACTCGACTCGACGGCACCTAACAACAACAACATTAGCCTAGCCACTCTTACTCTCCTTTGGTTATTATTTAAATGGTGTATCCATCTCCATCCTTTTACTTTTGAACTATTTGTGTCTTTTGATCTGAAGTGAGTCTTCTGCAGATAAGAGTTTAGTTGGCTTACTCTTTTAAAATCCAATTTCCTAATCTCTGTCTTTTGATTGTAAAGTTTAATCTATGTAAATTTAAAGAGATTATTGATAAATCAGGACAGAATTCTACTGTTTTACCATTTGTTTTTATATGCTTTATAGTCTTTTTATACCTCATTTTCTGCATTAATATCTTTTGTATATAGTTAAATTTTTTAGTGAACTATTTAAAATATTTTCTCATTCTTTTTTTGTATATTTTTTCAGATACTAGCTGGGCCCCCATAATACACTGGTTTCAGCTGAACTCCTAGACTAAGACAGACTAGGGAGAAGGACCTGGTAGCCCATTCCCAAGGCAATTAGCCATTGAAAATCCTCTGAATGAAAAAGAAACATCGTCAAATATAGTGCCAAAAAGTGAGCCTGCCAGGTTGGAGGGCATTCAAAAGAGGACTGGGTAAGAGTTGAATCCTTGAAGTAGAGGGAACCTTATCACGGGAATGGACTAGTGCCCTTTGGACTTCCATTGGCTGCAGTGGCATGACTCAAAATGAGAAGAAACACAGTGGCTGGAACAATAGGCTTAAACATTAAAAAAAAAAAAAGACCATGTGCATGACACAGGGTTGAGGAGTGTTTCCTTCTGTTGTACAGTATCAGTAGGACTTGACTCCATGGCACCTAACAGTAAAACAACCACCTATATATCTCACAGTTGCTTTTGCATGCCCTTGTCTTCAATGTCTGACTTCAAAAGTAGTCAAAAATAAAAGAGAAAGGAGAAAAGAATCGTTCACCAGTCTCTTCAATTCCTTGAAAGTGTCCTCAGACAGCAGAGGGACTTGCAGCAATGTGGAAGGAGCAAGAACAAAGGCCACTCTTCCATCTGTGAGCAGAAGCAGCAGCCAATGATCTGCTCACACGTCTCTGCTATTTAGCATATTTGGAGGGCCTACATGTTTAGAGTTTGTTTTGTTTCCATTCCTCCAACTGAGTTTTTGAAATCTGTGTGGTAGCTCTTCAGGAACAAGTGCTCAGCTTCCTGCCACCGAGTTGAAAGTTTGGGGACAAGCAGCTGCAGTTGTGCTAAGAGCTCAAATTGACCAACACTAAGCAGACTCTGCTGTCCAGGCCCTTATGGTGGAAAACCCAAGTCTTACTTCTGGAACTTGCCTTCATCATATTCCAGAGTTCCAGACAGTTCCATTGCACTTTTTGTCTGTCTGCAGGGACACGTTTCTGGTGCTCCAAACTCTACCCTGTTCCAAGAACTCTCTCCTCCCAAAGTTTTTATATCTTCATTTCTGGGACTGTAGCCCAATGATATTTTAAGTTTCTCCAGGTGACTATTTGCCGACTCTAAGTTTTCAAGCTGGAGTCAGCTCTTTCTATCCTAGTACAAAAACGAAAACATCACTCTAGGTGTGTTTCTCAAATAATTTATCTCCCAGACCAGGACACAATTGAGGGTAAAAGGGCACTATTAGTAATCCATCTTTCATACATTTGGACTGGAACTACCTGAGACCAATTATGGAGGAATACTTTCTAAAAAAATGTGCTTTGGAAATTTCATTAATACCAGTATGGCTTTGCCTGATATTTGCATCAAAATACATGTTGTTTTTGTTGATTTTAGGTGAGATAGAGTCTTGTCCAACTCATAATGACCCTCATAGGGTTTTCAATGGCTGACTGTTTTGAGATTGCCTTGGGAGTGGGTTGCCACATCCTTCTCCCGTTTTTGCAGTGCTGGGAATCAAACTCGGGACCTCAGAGATTGCAGAGCAGCACTCTACCAACTGAGCTAAATCCCAGCCCTCAAAATACATAGTGAAGTGATATTCAGAGTCTCAGCATTTATGTGTAACAAACTAAACACATTTCTTTGCTAAGGATTTTATGTAGATCACAAAAGAATAACTTCAGATGTGTTTAATTTATATTATGTCATGAATTGCAATTATTTTCATATTCTGTATATTATTTCTGTATGTTCAATGTATATAACACTTGGTGGTTTTCTGATACTAACTTCCCATTCCTCTTCCTCAGTGGACAGGTGGAATCTCTCAGTCAGGGTGGATTTGTCAGTCTCGTATGAATCCTGCTGCTCTTGTTCCAAATGATCATGTGTGAGTTGATCTCTTCCCTGTGTTAGAATCAATATTATTTTCAAAAAGTCCGGATTTTTCCACTGGCAAGTGCTCAAATAAAACTTTATAACCAAGACTTTATAACATTGTTGCCAATTTCTTTCAGTGGAGTGCAATTGCTATAGAGTAATTGTGCAGTGAGATGCATGTATGTGTGAAAATGACATTTTCAATGCTTTGTGAGGAAGAGTAACCATTCAGGGTTGAACTTTTAATTAGCTTTCCATCTGGAAAAAAATTATATACCAGAGTAGTTCTTGTATAAGAGCATTAAACATCTCACCCTAAATTAAGCACCTCAAGGAACGTTATGATAGCTCTAATTGTTTGTAGGGGCAATATTCCCTCTTGGAAACAGGTAATGACAAGAGCTTGGAAAAAGAACAGCAACAAATGTTTAACTATGCCCCATCCAGGGAATATTGTTATGTTCTTGCATCATTGAATTCTTGTTATGGGTGGAACAGTCTATACAATATAAACAAATGTAGGCAAGCATAATCAGAACTTTGTGAAATCAGATCATCCTATCTGAATTCAGCTTGTCAACAATAAACACAAATAGATGTGATATCCAGTCAATGCTGTAGTGACTAGGCTTGAATTTACCAAAACTTTGACTATATCTTTTCCCCTCAGCTAGTGGGAAGAGCCAATTGTGCATTCTTACTCACAATGTGTCTGTTCCTGCTGAGTGGACTGTAGTCTTTCTCATTGTTAGTCTATGATTGGTGCACATTCTGCATGTCTCTTCCCTGAGTGAGCGAAGAACTCTTCCTGTTCTACAAGCTACATCTGCATGGCGACTGTCCAATGCTCCACACGGCCACTCAGTGCCATGAGTATTCAGAAGGCTCCAAGTGAGTAGCGTAATTAATATCCCTACAAGCTGATGCACCCATGTCTTCTGTGGAAGTGTGGAGTGGTTCCAGTTTCACAACATTTTTCACCTCCATGTGACTTAGACTTGGCTTTTTTTATTCCTGGGCACTGACATGTTCAAACTGAAATTCATGCTTTATAAATGTCATTAACCTATATGAGGGATTTTTTTTGCACTTTGTTTAATGAAATATCAAAATTTCATTTGCTTCCTCCTGCTCTGATGAGTTTCTTATGCTGTACTTGGCAGTAGAAAAAGGATTGCATTGGACAAAAATAAGAAACATGCTCTCAATACCATGAACTAAAAAGAAAACTGTGTCTGAAAACAGACATTACCTTCATGAACATGTAAAACACTTGGCTGCCACCCATAACATAAGCTTTATCAGTATGATATCAAAGATTTGGGATATTACTTACTTTCTATCTTGTGTTTGTTTTGTTCAGATGTGGCTGTTGACCATTTCTGCATTATTTTAACAACATGGATGTAGCTGCATAGAAAATATCCTAAAAGGAATTTGCCATAACACATTTTAAAGCACATATTACCCCTGATGATAGCGTGTTTCTGTAGTTAGATTTTGGGAGAAACAGCAAAAAGATTTGGGGATTAATGCAAAATTATCCTTCCTGTCTGTGTTCTCTTGGGCTGGTCCAATATCCCCTTACCTCTTACACTTGTCATTTCTGAAAGTGAAGTCTAGCATTTTCTATTCTAATAGAAAAGATTACTTCCATAAAATCATGACTGAGTAAGTACAGGTACAAACACTTCTTTTATAGAAAATTGATTTGATTTCAAGGTTGTTGTTTTTGTTGTTAGGTGTTGTTGAGTCAGGCCTGAGGAATAGCGACCCTATGTACAGCAGAATGAAACACACCCTGATTCTGTGCCAGGCACAATATCATATTTATGTTTAACCTCATTGTAGCAGACACTGTGTCAATCCATCTGGTGGAGGGTTTTCCTTTTTTATCGTTGACCTGCCACTCTCCCAAGCATGATGTTCTTCTCCAGGGATTGGTCCTTCCTGACTACATGTCCAAAATATATAAGACACAGTCTAGCCATCCTTGCTTCCAAGGAGCACCCTTGTTGAACTTCTTCTAAGATAGATCTGGGAGTTCTTTTGGTAGTCTATGGTATATTCAATATTCATCTCTGGCACCATAATTGAAAAGCATGAATTCTTCTCCTGTCCCCCTTCTTCAATGTCCAGCTTTCACAACCATATGATGCAAATGAAAATACCATGGCATGAGTCAAACACACCTTCGTCTTCAATGTGACATCTTTACTTTTCAATACTCTAAAGAGATCTTTTGCCACAGCTTTTCCCAAAACAATGCATCTTTTGGTTTCTTGACTGTTGCTTCCATGGATGTTGATTGTAGAAACAATTAAAGCAAACTCATGGACAATCTCAATCTTATCTCCATTTATTGAGAAGTTGTGCACTGACCCAGTTGTAAGGACTTTTGTTTTCTTGATGTTGAGTCAGAATGCATACTGAAGGCTATGTTCTTTCATCTTCATCAATGTTTCAAACCTTCTTCACTGACAGCCGACAGAGTTGTGTCATCTACATAACACAGGCTGGTAATGAGTCTTTCTACAATCCTGACTCTGCGTTCTTCTTCCTAAAGTCCAGCTTTTCAGATTATTTGCTCAGCATAAAAATTGAGGACATATGGTAAAAGGATACAGCCCTGACACACATCTTGCTTGACTTTAAACCAACCAGTGTTCCCTTGATCTTTTCAAATGACTGCCTCTTGGTTCATGTACAGATTCCTTGTGAGTACAGTTAGGTGCTCTGGTATTCCCATCCTTCACAGTCTTCTGCATAATTTGTTATGATCCACATAGTCAAATGCCTTTGCATTGTTGATAAAACATAGGTAGACATCTTTCTGATATTCTATGCTTTCAACTAATATCCACCTGACATCAGCAATGATGTCTCTGGTACCCTGCCTTCTTCTGAATCTGGCTTGATTTTCCAGCAGTTCCTTGTTTATATAGTGCCACAGTTGCTTTTGAATGATATTTAGTAAAGTTTTGCTTGCATGTGATATTAATGATTTTAAGGTTATGTAACACAAAATGGAATTTAGGTAATGGATAGAAACTGAACATTACAAATGTCCTGAAAGTTCAATGACAAAATATCTTTCCATTCCATGTTCTGAGAAGACTTATTACAACCCTCATGAACACCTGAGCAGCAATAGCAAGCCTATCTTGTTGGCTATCTGTGAAGCTAGATTTTGCCAGAATATTTTGAGAAGTACTCAGGGATAGTTCTTAAGATCATTTTCATGTATTCTGTACATAATTAAATCTACTTTCCTATTTTCTCTCAATGATTATTAACTTACAAGTATAAAGGGTTTTATCTTTTCTTTGAATTGTATCACATTTCCTTGGTGGAAATAGTGTTTTAAAATATAATGGAAGCAAGTAGTATTAAATTAGTGGGTTACTAAATTGAAAATTAGGGAAATATGGATACTGAAAATTAATGATAATGAGGTATTCTTTTCTGTATCAGTACTTAGCATTATGAGCAATTGTATCATTGAACATATTGGATAACCCAAATGAAACAGGTAACATTCCAGAAACACACAATACACCAAGACTAGATACAAAGAAGAAGAAAATCTTAACAGATCTATAATTAACTAAGAAATAGAATTACTAACTAAAAATATCTGGGCCAGAAACAGAAAAAAAAGTCCTGGAACAGGTAGCTTCAGTGCTGAATTCTACCAACCATCTGAAGAATGAATACAAATTTTTCCAAAGTACTGAAAAAGAATACTTTTGAATTAATTCTGTGAGGCAAGCATTACCCTGAAACCAAAGCCCATACCAGATATTTTTTAAAGTAAAAGTAAACAGCAACATCCCTTATTAACACATTTTAGCAAAATACGAGCACCATTGATTTAGTAATATAAGAAGAGGATTTTAAGGGTTTCTTCCATCCCCACTACCATTAAACAAAGCAAACAAAACAAAACAAAAAATATTTAAAGGTTGAAAGTATTACTTTGTTGTAGAATGCTTGCCTCCAAGGATTTTATACCATAACCAAATAGGGTTTATTCCTGGAATAAACAAAAAACAATTAATGTAATACACCATGATAATAGACCAAAGGAAAAACAGTATACAACCATCTTTATGATTCAGAAAAATCATTTAATAAATTTCAATATGTTTTCATGATAAAAACACTCAACAAACTACCAAAAGAAGGAAATTATATGTACATAGTAAAAAACTTATGGAAAACTCACAGCAAGTATCATATATATAGTGAATGAATGAAATTTTTTCCTCTAAAATCAGGAATAAGGCAAAGATTTCCATTTTCACCACTTTTATTCAAGAAAACACTGGAAGTTCTAGCTATAGTGATTAGGCAAGAAAACTAAAATATATGGGGATTATACAGGGAAAAAACTAAACTTATCTCTGTTTATAGATGATATGATCATAGATGTAGAAAACCCTTAAGATTCTGCAAAAATATTATTGAAATTTATAAGCAAGAACCAAGTGCATGGTACATGCCTGTATTCCCAGCTACTTAGGAGATAGGAAAAATAAAAAGATTGTAAGTTCAAGGGCAGAGGCAACCTGTGCAACCTAGGGAGAATCTTTCTCAATATGAAAACTAAAAAAGGAGCTAGGGGAGAAGCTCAGTGGTAGAGCACTTCCCTAGCCTGAGAGAAGCCCAGAGTTCTCTCCTAGTACTGCAAAAAGAAAAAAAAAGAGTTAATAAACAAATTCAGCAATGATTCAAAATAGATGATTCAAAATAGAATGATTCAAAATACAATGATTCAAAATAGAAAATTGACAAAAGAACTCCATTAATAATAGCATCAGAAAGTATAAAATAATAAGGATTTCAATTATCCAATTATGGAAAAGATGTGTACAATGAAAACCAAAAATATTTCTGAAAAAGAGGAATCAGTTGATAAATGAGTTGAAGAATATTCCATGTTTAATGATTGAAACACTAAGTAGTATTAAGGTGTCAAAAACTACCTGCTGTGTTTGAGTGAGTTATATCTCCTGAAGATTCAGATGCTGGATGCTCAGGCACCAATGTAATGGTAATGAGATGGTGGAGATTTCAGAACGTGGCACCTAGTGCAAGATGGTCAGATCGTAGGGACACCACACTATGAAAGGTAATGCTCATTTTGTGGAAGTATGTTTGTCTCTGTGACTACATTGTTTGTTGTTATAATATGCTGTCAAGTCATGTCCAAATCATAGCAACATTCAAAGGGTTTTCAATGACTGACTGTTTCGGGATTGCCTTGGGAGTGGATTGCCATGTCCTTCTCCCATGTGACTACATTAGTTTCCTCAAAAGTGAGTTGTTTTAAAATGAGGCTACCAGCAAGCTTAGACCCTTTAGCATGCACTGGTTCTTAGTCTACTCCTTTGCCATCTGTAACACAGCAAATGATCCTTCACTAGGACACCGGTGCCATGCTGACTGAGCCTTCCTGCCACCAGAAATGTGAGACAGACAAATCTCTTTAATGTATAAGTTACTTGGCCTCAGATGTTTTGTTACAACAATATGAAACAGATTAAGACACTGTCCGAAGTAATCTACAAATTTAATAAATGTCTATGAAATCTCAGTGATCTTTTTATGAAGAAATAGGAACACCCACCCTAAATTTCCTATGGATTGTTGAGCCACTTCTTAAGGCTGAAAAAATTCCTAAAATGCATAAATCTTTAGGACTCACCCTTAATAATCTCAAAATTTACAACAACATCATGGTAATCAAAATAACTTGGTACCAGCAACAATCAAACATATAGATCAGTGTGATATACTATAGAATACAGAACAAACCCTCTCATACATATCCCAATGATTTTTACACATATATTAAGACCATTTAATGATGGAAACCCAGTCATTTCAACAAATGGTGCTGGGAAAACAAGATAACCAGATGCAAAGTAATGACATTGGACCTTACCTAACACCATGATACACTAAATTGCCTCAAAAAGGACCAAACCCAAATGTAAGTCTTAAAAATACAAAAATAAGAATATAAGATACATTTAGGAATATAAATATTTTATATTTATTTATATATTTTTATATAAATATATATATATATTTTATATACTATATATACATATGTTATATATATAATAAATAAATAAATAAATAAATATATATATATATATATATATATATATATATATATATATATATATATTGTTGTTGTTGTTGTTGTTAGATACTGTTGAGTTGGGATTCGACCCATAGTGACCCGCCATACAACAGGAGAAACACTATGGTTAGTGCTTCTCTGCTATTTATAGGGTTTTCAATGGCTGATTGTTTTTTGGGAGTAAGTTGCCAGGTCCTTCTCCCAAGCTTTCAGTATCTAGTGTTCCCAGGGGTCTCCCGTCCCTGCTTAGCTTCCAAGATCTGGTGGGATCATACACCACAGTGGTATGGCTGCAGGCATCATGATCTTTAGAAATATTCAAGTCACAACTAAAATAAGATATGAAGATCTCATATCCATTCGGATGACAACTATCTGAAAAACAGAAGGTAACAAGCATTGGGAAGAGTGCAAAGAAGGGGAGCCCCTGTGTACTGCGGATAAGGAAGTAAAATGGTGCAAACAATGTGGAAAACAGTATGGTAGTTCCAAAAACAATTACAAAAATAATTACCACGTGATCTAGCAATTCCATCTCTGGGTATACAGTCAAATGAATCAAAAGTAAGGATTCAAAGAGATATTTATACACTCATGAACACAGCAGCATTGTTCACAACAGTGATTATTGATGGGTAAATGGAAAAGCAACATGTAATTTATATGTTCAATGAGATATTATTTACCCTTAAAAATGAGGACAATTATGACATTTGCTGCAAAATGAATGAAACTTTAAAGCATTAGGTTAAGCCAAATAAGTCAGTCAGAAGAAGAAAAAAGTGCTGTATAGTTCTACTTGGAGGAGATAATTATGCTCATCAAATTGGAAATAGAAAGGATTACTGTTTGCCAGGGGATGAAGAGAGGGGAAAATAAAGTCTTGTTTAAGGGGCATAAAGTTTCAGTTCCGCAAGATGGAAAGAGTTCTAAAGATAGTTGATGGTGATGGCTGCACACCATTTTGAATGTACTTAATATCAATGAACTATACACTTAGAGTTAGGATAGTAAATTTTGTTATGTGCACTTTTAAAAAATGGTGTTCTTAAAATTTGCATTTTTAGCAATCAGCCCAATTGACTCTGAGGATATGAGTCCATGGACCCCATTCTGGGCAATCCTGGAGGGAACAGGTGGTCACTTCAGATTTTTGTTGATACTATTCCTTCATTCTTCACCACTTTGAAACAAAGGATTTCTAAAAGTTTGAATATTAGTTTAATATCGTCATTCAGATTTTAA
The DNA here is from genome assembly GCA_007922755.1 of Pedetes capensis. Lineage (NCBI taxonomy): Eukaryota > Metazoa > Chordata > Mammalia > Rodentia > Pedetidae > Pedetes > Pedetes capensis. The sequence goes on from VMDO01032912.1 coordinate 10,021, forward strand.
GTACTAGCACCCATTATAGCTTTACATTATAATATCTAAGCAAGGTTATCCTATTTATCCAAATATCTACTTTTTTATTCTTTATGCCTTCTTCCACTACATTTGATGTTTAGAGTTTTGTTCTGATGTACATAGGGTCGCTATGAGTTGGACTCGACTTGGCAGCACCTAACAACAACAACAAAAGCTTGTCACAGTAATTTTTGTTTTATTTATGTCTCATACATTGTTCACATCAAAAAGTCTCAAGAAGAAATGAGATTCCAATAATTCTACTTTGACTTTGAATGTGTCATTTTTGGATGTAGGGGTGAATTGAGAAAGAAATAGCCAGCCAGTCTGGGTTTCTTACTAAGTTGTCCTGCAAAAGTATAAGAGAGGATCTGGGGGAAGGGGGTGGAAAGAGTGGAGGAGAAAAGTCAAGTGCAGTGAATAGTTGCAATTACAAATTAGGTAATTGGGCATGGAAACATTTGCCTTAATTTGAACATTCTGCTGTGCATTCTGAATCCACTGCCGTCTATTTGTGTCAAGGCATCCTTATTTCTTGTTTCTTGGTTACTTTAAGAAATAATTATCCTCAGCTGGAAATAAAATCTTCTGTGTGGCACATTACAGGGAAGAAACCACATGGTCCACAACTGTATAATGATAACCCTTCGTGTTTTGGTTATCAGATTTCTTACAAAGTCCTTAAAAATGGAAAATTATATTCTTACACCCTGACAGAGCAGCTGATGACTCTGGAAGAGATGGAATACACCTTTAATGTTATCACTGTAAAGTAGACCCATTAGATATTCTTAAAGTGAAATAATTGACTTGCAGCTGTGCTTTTAAAACAATAATGCCATGAAAAAAGGGGAAAATATCAGCATTTTTAAAATGAAACTGGTAGACAGAAAAGTACTTGAAGAACTGAAATCACTAAAAAAAAAAAAAAAAAAAAAAAAAAAAAAAAAAAAAAAAAAAAAAAAAAAAAAAAAAAAAAAAAAAAAAAAAACTACATATCCGTAACTAGAGCACAAAAGCATCTTGAGCTTTGTGTGGTGTGATGCATCTCATCTGAGTCCTCATGTGTTGGCAAATACTGTTTTCTGACAAATCTCAGTTAAAGAGTATTAGAAAAGATGGCCAGTCCCAACAAAATCTTTCCCTCATTAAGCCAGAAATGAGTAAAGTTAAGGATATTTTTAGCAACTGCAATTTGCGGGACTAAGTTCATTTTTGTCCCTATGGGGAGGCACCACTACACAGATATGTGACAGGCTAATTACTTTGCACAACCTCATGAGAAACTGCCAAAGGAGGCACCTGCAAAACCAGGGTAGTGTGGTCTTATCCTCTGACCCACATACTAAAACATAACTTGCTAAAACAAGCAAGCAAGCAAACAACTCCTTTGTTGTTGTTGTTAGGTGCGGTTGAGTCCTGTCTGACTCATAGTAACCCTCATAGGGTTTTCAATGGCTGATTTTTTCAGGATTGCCTTGTGAATGGATTGCCACGTCCTTCTCCCATACAAAACTCCTTTAGGTCAGACTAACTACTCTAATGTTGCTGTGGGGGGGCACATATATGTTCAAAGCTTTGAGGAGGCTGTTTTTCCAAGTAATGCAATCAATATAAAAAATTATAGCAAAAATTACTAGCCCATCAAATACTGAGCTATCTGAATTTTTTAATGCTCTGATTAAAGGAAGTAGATTTTAGGACATTGATTTGGGATACCAGAAAATAATTTATCTGGATTTTGGTTTCTTTGTTTGTTTTGCTTTGTTTATAATTTATACTAGTTCCAAGTAAGCATGTAAAGAAAACAAGAATGTGGAGGTTGAGAATTAGTAATTGAATGACATCTGCCTCTACCATCGCTCCATGGTATATTAGTGGACTGTACTAATGTTTGAACACTGTATCTTTGTCATCATCTTGACATGCCTAGTCTTGATCAATGAAACAAAAGCAGATGTAATGTGTCTCTTCCAAGGAGAACTTCTGAGACAGAACAAAGTTCACTGTGGTCTTTTCTTCCTTGATTTTTTGCAACTTCTGGAGAGAAGATGTTTAGTTAGCCTTAGTACAGGAAGAGAGGTGCCGTAGGACAGAGCTGAAGCCATGTGGTAATGAATGAGTAACACAGGGAGTCACCAAGTCTTAGGATAAGACACTGAGGCTTTGAAGATCATTTAGCACCACAGTATAACTTAGTACCTCCAGATTAGCATCTGTGAGGCACAGGATAACCAGATTGTCACATGACAAACAAGTTTATGCTATCTATTTTCTGCTGTTGTTGTTAGGTGTTTTGGAGTTGAGTCTGACTCATAGTGACCCTATGTACAACAGAATGAAACACTCCTCAACACTGTGCCATACCTGGCACTATGTCAGTGCATCTCTGCTATTCATGGGGTTTTCAATGGCTGAATGTTTTGGGAGTGGGCTGCCAGGTTGTTCTTTCAAGTCTACAGCACCCAGTGTTCCTAGGCAGTCCCCCATCCAAGGACTAACCAGGGCCGGCCCTGCTTAGCTTCTGAGATTTGATGAGATAAGGCACCAGGCTTGTATGTCTGTAGACATCAGTGTGCTAGTCCATCTTAAATAGTATCACAAAAGAAGCAGGGTCTATTGCTTTCTTTCTCTTTTTTGGAGAAATTCTAAAATGTTATTATAAAATCATGCATGTTGCTGTTCAATTATATTTTTGTAGATTACATAATACAATAAAAAATTAAAACTGTAATTTCCTGAAATGTAGAACAGTAAAAAAGTAAATTAAGATGGTTTAAATGTTATGTTTATCACAACAGTTAATAACCAAGAATAACTGAAGATAAGGTGAGACATTGATAAATGCCTTCTAGAGAGAAAGATGGTCCTTGATCATGCAAATTGCATAAAATATATGCAATACTTGTCATATGCATGATATAAAAATTTAAGCAAAGCAAAAGTTTCCTATATTACAATTATGAATTTTAGTTGACCTCAGAGTTAGCATGCGCCATTCACCAAATAAATAGTAAAGAAAGCATTGGTAGTGATTTGTGCCTAAATAAATCATCCTGGGCAAAAAATAACACTTTCCATTCCCAGAGATCCTACGGAGAACCAAATCATTCTTTCTGTGCTTACATAATGCCATAATAAGTTATATTTCATTTTGCACATATTTTAAACTCATGTTGGCATTGTTAGGTGCCTTTGAGTCACATCTGATTCATAGAGACCCTGTACAACAGAACAAAACACTCCTGACTCTGTGCCAGGCACCTGATATTTATTATGCTTAAACCCATTGTTGAAGACACTATGTCAATCCATCTAGTTGAGGGTCTTCTTTTTTTTGTCATTGACCTGTCATTCTCCCAAATATGATATTCTTCTCCAGGGATTGGTCCCTCCTGACTACATGTCTGAAATATATAAGATGAAGGTGAGCCATCCTTGCTTTCCAAGGAATATTCTGGTTGCATTTCTTCTAGGACAGATTTGTTAGTTCTTTTGGCAGTCCATGGTATATTCAATATTCACCACCAGCACCATAATTCAAAAGCATCAGTTCTTTTCCTGTCTTCCTTATTCAATGTCCAGCTTTTATAAGTACATGATGCAACTGAAAATACTATGGCATGAGTCAGGTGCACTTTCATCTTCAATGTGACTGCTTTACTTTTCAGCACTTTAAACAAGTCTTTTGTAATAGCTTTCCCAAATGCAATGCATCTTTTGATTTCTTGTCTGCTGCTTCCATGGGTGTTGACTATAGAAGCAAATAAAGGAAATTCTTGAACAACTTCAATATTTTCTCCATTTATCATGAAGTTTCATACTGACCCAGTTGTAAGGGTTTTTGTCTTGCTGATGTTGAGGTGCAATATGCACTAAAGGCTATGTTTTTTTATCTTTGTCAGTAAATATTTCAAATCTTCCCTTTCAGCAAGCAGAGTTGTGTCATCTGCATAATGCAGGTTGTTAGTCTTCTTCCAATCCTGATTGCACATTCTTATTTGCTCAACATAGAAATTAAAGAGGTATGGTGAAAGGATACAGACTTGATGCATACCTTCTTGACTTTATACTGAGCAGTATTTCCTTGCTCTGTTTGAACAACTACCTCCTGGCCATGCGCAGATTCATTATGAGTACATTTAAGTGCTCTGGTATTTCTATTCTTCACAATACAACCCCCTACCATATGACAAACTGATAGACATGTGGGGGTTAACTTATAGTATTATGATAAAACCACTAAGTAATATTTTCTTCATATAACTTATCAGAGTATACAAATTTGCTTTTAGTTAAATCTGGATATAAATATATGGGAGAAGAACCTGGCAACCACTGCCAGACCAATCTTGAGACCATCAGCCATTGGAAATTCTATGAGTAATAGAGAAGCACTGACATAGTGCTGGGCATGGTACAGTCCTGGGGAGTATTTTGTTCTGTTGTACATTAGGCTGCTATGAGTCAGATCTGACTCAACAGCACCTAACAACAGATACAAATGTAGATATAGGCATAGATATATAGATATAGAAAAGAGGTAGTATAATGGTTGACTAACTGTGTATGTGATCTGACTCGGAGACTCTCCAATAAGACTTTTTATAGCTACTCAAAAAATCGTAACATGCATTCCACAAATGTAAAATGGCAAAATTATGAGTATTTATAAAATCATTTTTAGGTTTATGTATCTTAAATTTTAAGGACTAATTTACATTTTGCTAGGAAACTACCTACTCTTCAAAAAATTGGTCACAGAAAGTCCACTTGGTTTTCATCAGGACCAAGTGAGGTCATCCTCCCAAGAAAAAGCCAGATGAGGGCCATAGCAGCCATCTCAGCCTCCACATCTACTTCCTGTCAGTTGACAGGCATGGAACTCAACATACCTGCAGTGCTCAGCCATGTCTCTCCTTCTCTGAGCCTGTGGCCTTGATAATATGCTTCAGCTGAGTTGGCTGTGACTCTTGTAATTAATCTTTTCAATTATCTTTTAACCATTAGTTGATTAACAAATGAGATCAACAATACAATTTTGCAGTTCACTCATTACAGTATCTGAAATTTTTCCATTTGCTTTAGCCTATGCTGCTATATATGTGCCTGCAGCCATCCCACTGTAGTGTCTGATCCTGTCAGAGATCCGAAGCTAAGCAGGGTCAGGCCTGGTTAGTACTTGGATAGGAGACCACCTGGGAACACCAGATACTGTAGGCTTGGGAGAAGAACCAGGCAACCCACTCCCAAAAGTCAATCCACCATTGAAAACCCTATGAACAGCAGAGAAGCACTGACGATAGTGTTTCACCTGCTATACATAGGGTTGCTATTAGTCGGACACCAAATCAACAGCACATACAAACAACAATGATAACAACCACCACAACAACTATATATAGTAACATATACCAGGGGTGCCAAAATATGTATGCATGTTTTAAGAGAGATTATCTGTGTATGACTTTTCAAAGTTGAATTGAATTAAAATGGTAACCACTTTGAGCACTGCTTCAAATTGCAGAAACCAAATTTGACTTGTATTTATCTTTTGTTATCAGCATATATTAAGTATTACAATTTTAATGCTGAAAACGTGTGTTTTTGGCACCCTCTGTATATAGGAACATATATAACATGTGTGTTTGTGTGTGTGAGGGAGAGACAGAATGAGAGAACATGTTTGAGCAAGAAGAATCAAAGCAACCACTTATTAAGTATAGATCAACACAGTGGTAATGTTCAGGTTCATTAAATTCTATGATCTCTAAATCACACTGTGTTCATGTATTAGACTTACTTGCTGACAAAGAGTTAGAAGTGGTGTTGAAAAGATCACATTCTCCCTCAGTATTGATGCTAATCACCCATGAATCATCTCAAAAAGAACTGGATAAGAAAGAGATCAGGATAATGAATACTGAGATCATGAAAAATAGCTATTTTTATTAAGGTTGGTTTTTTTTTTGTTGATTAATAGGAATAAATGGAGATTGAACAAAAATGGAGCCTATGCAAAGAAAACATAAAATCCGGGGCTGGGATTTAGCTCAGTTGGTAGAGCGCCGCTCTGCAGTCTCTGAGATCCCGAGTTCGATTCCCAGCACCGCAAAAATGGGAGAAAGACCTGGCAATCCACTCCCAAGACAATCCTGAAACAATCTGCCATTGAAAACCCTATGAGGGTCGCTATGAGTCGAACATCACTTGACGGCACCTAACAACAACAACAACAACATAAAATCCAGCAGAGCAAAGAGGAGATGCTGCTTTGGGAAACTGGTGCTCAGGATGAGAGAGGAGCGAGCATGCTATCTTCCACACTTGCATACACACACACCCTCTATATATCCCAGATCGGCTCTGTGCCCTGCCAGGGGGTTGCTGGGATTTAGCTCAGTTGGTAGAGCACTGCGCTGCAGTCTCTGAGGTCCCGAGTTCAATTCCCAGCACCGCAAAAATGGGAGAAGGACCTAGCAATCCACTCCCAAGGCAATCCCGAAACAGTCAGCCATTGAAAACCCCATGAGGGTCGCTATGAGTCGGATACCGACTCGACGGCACCTAACAACAACAACAACATGCAAAGAAAATTGACTTCTAAATCTGTCAAATAGTGTTCAAAGTAAGAAGGGAGGGTCATGAGGAGTCAAAGGAAGATGGTAAGCCTTCCTAGCAGGTAGAAGAGAGAATGCTCTAGGGGAGATGGAGGGAGAGGTGGAGATCGCCCAGAGCCAGAAGAGCTGAGAGAGAGGAGTGGTGTGGTGGAGGTGAGAAAGGTGAAAGTGGTGTCAAATGTATCTGCTTTATAAATTCACTTCTCTGTGAGAAACAATATGGCAATTCATAATGTACTGTGGTCACTATGGGTCGTCAAGTCAGGTCCGACTCATACCGCCCCTTATAGGGCTTTTATAATGTATTTGGTGCATAAAACATGGGAGATTAAATGGGAAAAAGAGGGAAAATATGGGCAAATGATCCAAGAGCAAGGACTTCTGCCATCAGAATGGAGTCACAATTTTCAGGTTGCTTCCCCAAAGGATCTTTTAATTATTCTAATTCTCAACAGCACTTTCACTTAAATCTAGCTTTGTGTCACAATCTTAAAAGATTTTCAGGCATCTAAGACTTCAAATTTCCACTTCTTCCCATATGAGTGTCAAGTGATAAATATAGGTATTATTTCTCACAAATAGTATTGAAATAATATCAAAAAGATATTGTTGCTAGGTGTCATTGAGTGTGTATCTGACTCATAGCAACCCTATGCAGGCAAAAGAAGAAAAAGAGAAAGAAAGTATATCTAGGAAATATAAAGTCTGAGATTAGGAGCAGAACTGTTTCTTTAAAACGTATGCTAAGTTATAATATAATAAATCCTCCGTTCGCCCAAATTTCAGATGTATTAGACTTGTATTTGTAAGTGACTGACTTTTATTTCTATGTCTGCTATTTAAGAGGCAATTTCTGCCTCCATGCATGTGTGTCTCTGAAGTTTCCTCATTTCCTAATTCTGTCAATTCCTTAGGCATCATACTTTTAATAAAAACTACATGCAGTATCTTGGTGCAATTATTAATATTTGACTTTGTGTCAGCAAATATTCCTAGATCCATGGGAAACATGAGTGATAAGTCCAATACAGAACTGCCCTGTGACCACATTTAATGAGTAACTAAAATTGAAATATGTATAACTTTTTATCCAAAATCCTTCTTTTCACAACCCATATTTTGTGGAGTCACTAATACAACTATGTTGAATGCCACTAAAGCTTGAAAGTGCTTTGTCCCTCAAGGACTGTTGTATTGGAAACTTGGCCCTCAGTGTGTTGATATTGAGGTGCCGGGGACCTTACAAGGTGGGGAAGAATGGGAAATTCTAAGATTGGCCCTACCCCCGTTCTGGCTTCTCATTCTGCAAGCTTTTGCCCCCTTTCACGTGAATTCCTGCCAACAGAGTGCCCTCTACCATGACGTGATTCAATCAAGGGGGGGGCTCTGCCAGAGACAGTGCTAAGCTGCTTGGACATTCAGCCTCCAGACGATGAGCTAAACACACCTCTTTTCTGTGTAAGTACTCAGACTCAGGCATTTCATTATAGTAATGCAAAGTGGACCAATACAAATGTCAAGATGTGGAATAATATCACAAGTAAAACGATTTTAAAAGTTTAAATTGATCATAGTCCTACCCTCAAGATACTTGCAGCTGAGTAAGAATAAAAGATTTGTGAAAGGATTCACCACACATACATATCGCACAGGCACATGGCCTTAACAAAAGCATAAGATGAACATCATAGTAGCAATAGAGAGAAGAGGGCCTTTTCAAGGCACTAGTGTTTGACTTTGGATGTTATGCAGAAGTCTTTATGGTTCAGCAATTCCTCACTAGAAAGAAAACAGGAAAATGAGCTGCTAAGTCCTTAAAGCCTTTGGGAATCACTACTTGGTATTT
>VMDO01032913.1:0-12486 GCA_007922755.1 Pedetes capensis
TAAATACCGGGAAAAGAAAATTTTTTCTTTCTCAAAATTTCACCTGATGATTAAGAATTACAAATACTTTCATCAGTCTTTACTCAATGAAATTCTTCATTAATACCAGAGTAACAAAAGAAATTTCTAGAGATTTAGTAAAGTTAATGCTTCTCTTCTAGTCACTTATTTTTCAAATATTTACTATACTTAACACACTTGACAATGCAGGAAAAGTATGACCAAAGAAACAGAATATACATTTTAAAATTCTACTGAACATATCATTGGTGTTCATTTTAGCTGGAAGAAAGTGTTCTGCATTACTTGAAAAAGGACCCTTCTGTTCAAAGCCATTATAAGGTGTTACTTTTTTTTTTTGAGAGTCTGTCAGTTCATTTGTTTGGCTGGTTGGTGGGTTTTGCTTTGCATTACTAAAGCATCTAAACATCAAAGAAATATTGATAAACTGAGGCAGTAATCATAATTCATGGATTTGCAGATGAGGGCATAAGACTTATTATATATATTTTTAAGAGAAGGAAAATTAAAATCTTCTACTTAATAAGACAACCAGTGTATGGGCTGGGGTTTAGCAGAGGAAATGAAAAGCCTCCAGAAACATGCTAAGAACTCAAGCCTAAGAAAACAAACAGGCAGTGAAAAATTATCTTCCTTGGAAAATCTATGATGCATTTCTAGGAAGAATGGTGTCTAACAGTAGCTTTACAGTTATCACCTTCACTTTGTAGTAATACCATTCTGTTCTTCCCTAACCTTTATAAAAGTCTACCACATAAAACACCCTGGGTGATAGAATTAATTTGGAGAAATAAAAGAAAAATGAATAAATCTATAGAATTTCCAAGATTCTAAGAGCACTTTAAAGAAGAAAAGAAAGCAGCTAAATTGGCTGACTTGTAAGTAAATATGATAAAAAACATATTTCCTAAATATAATAGAAAAATATGACCTTTGCAGTACAGGACAGATGTTGTTATGGTACATAAGACCTGTAGAATACTGTAATGATTAGCAATTTACCTCATTTCCAAAGAAGACTGATACGTGATTGAGACAGCAGAACAGAGGTACATAAATTCATTGATTTCTCATTTTATGCATTTGATGTCTTCTAAATTTGAAAACCCTCACTTGTCTGTTAGTTTGCCATACTGTAAGGGCTTATGTGTCACTGAGATGATGAAAGCTATGCTACCAAAATCATAGATTCCAGCAGGGCTACCTATGGTGGTTAGGTTTCAGCTGAGCATCTAGACTAAGAGAGACTAGGGAGAAGGACCTAGAGGTCCACTCTCAAAATAAGTAGCCATTGAAAACCGTATGAAGAGCAGATAAACAATGTCAGATACAGTGCCAGAAAACCATCTCATAGGTTGGAAGGCACTCAAAAGGCAACTGAGAAAGAGTTGCCTCCTCAAAGTAGAGTCTACCTTAATGATGGGAATGATGTAAAGCCCCACGGACCTCCATTTAGTGATGTGGCATGACTGAATGAAAACTTGAAAAGAAATGAGGTTGCATTCATCATCAAAAAAGACATATCAAGATATTTTCTGAAGTATAATGCTGTCAGTGATAGAATAATATCCATATGCCTACAAGGAAGGCTGCCATGGTATTTTCAGTGGCATCATATGGTTGTGAAAGCTGGACATTGAACAGGAGAGACAGAAAAAGAATTGATGCTTTTGAATTGTGGTGCTGGAGACATCTATTGAATATACCATGGACTGCCAAAAGAACCAACAAATCTGTCCTAGAAAAAGTGCAACCAGAATGCTCCTTGGAAGCAAGAATGGCCAGATTTCGTCTTACATATTTCGGACATGTAGTGAGGAGAGATCAATCCCTGGAGAAGGACATCATGTTTGGGAGAGTGGCAGGTCAACGCAAAAGAGGAAAACCCTCCAGCTGATGGATTGACACAGAGTCTGCAACAATGGGTTTAAACATAAATGAGATCGTTCTCCTGGCACAGAATTGGCAGGTGTTTCGATCTGCTGTACATAGGTTCGCTATGAGTCGGACTCAACTCGACGGCACCTAACAACAACAACAACAACAACAAGGAAGGCTAGTTAATATGACCATTATCAACATTATCCCTTCCAGCACATTCTGTTCATTGAAACAGTCATATTTACCCATCCAGATTAAAGTATTGAATACTGAATATACCATGGACTGCCAAAAGAAACAAGAGATCCATCCTGAATGAAGTGCAACCAGATTACTGCTTGGAAGCAAGGATAGCTAGACTGTATCTAAAGTATATTGGAAATTCATTAAAAATATTTACTTAAAATTGTTCATATTAAATTTGTCTCTTTTTGAGACTTATTGTTATTAATATTTTTATTGAATTGTGAACTTCCAAGTCCCATGCTCCTTTATCTCTTTCTCTATTATAGCTTGATAATCTGAATGTAGCATTCAAAACTTGATATTCTAAGAAATCTAGTGTAAGAATCAAATTAAAATGTCTGGTTTGTTATTGTTAAGTGCCACCAAGTCGATAAACATCAGTGAACTAAAATGAACTGATATGGTCCATTTTGAATAAGATAATAATATAGTCTACTACAAGGCGAATGAAATGGGGTTGCATTCATGATCAAAAAAGGCATTGCAAGATCTTCCCTGAAGTATAATACTGTCAGTGATAGAATAATATCCATATGTCTACCAGGAAAGCCAGTTAAAATGTTTGTTTAAGAATATTTAATTTGAAATATTAACTCAGAACAAAGTAGTATGTTATCAAGTGGTCTTTAGATTGAGTTTATGATTCATATTAATTTGTGTAGGAAAAAATATAAATGAACTATATCCATTAATCCCAGCCCACCCCAATAAGAATTCTCATTTTAATTTATTTTATGATCATTTAATCTAAGACAACTTGTTGATTTAGTGCAATGTAAATGTAGCTTTATCACAAGTAAACATTCTATGTAATAATATGGTTGTGGTGAGGTGCTGTCAAGTCGGGTCCAACACTTAGCGACGATATGAACAATAGATGAAACATTACCCAATACTGTGCCATGCCCAGCACTATTTTCAGTGCTTCTCTTCTATTCTTAGGATTTTTTTTTCTCCCTTATTGATAAATGTTGGTGGGTACAGAGTAATACAGCATTTGCTGATTCCATTGTGTAACTATTACATTGCTTTTGGTTACATGTTTTGCAACTTACAAAGTTCATGTATGTAACTCTTTGATTATAATATTCTCCCTCCCCTTCTCACCTTCCACAAGATTTCCTCTCTCTACTCTGCTTATATTTTCTCTTCTTAGCTAAATTTGATTGTTCATTATGATATATTTTCATATGTATAGCAGAACTACTATATATGACCCAGCTATGGTGTTTTCAGTGGTTGATTGTTTCGGGAATGGGCTGCTGGTTCCTTCTCCCAAGCCCAGAGCACCCAGTATTCCCAGGTAGTCTCCCATCCAAGGACTAAAGAGGCCCCACCTTGTTTAGCTTCAGAGATTATATGGGATCAGATGTGAGAGTGGTATGACTGTAGGCCATGTAATATTACGTTGTTCTAATATGTTTAATGTCTTACATTCTATGGTAGAAATTTTCTCTTCCTTAAAAAGTGTTAGAGCAGTTCTGGTGAATGTTAAAATTTTTAAAAATAATAATTGTGAAAATATATGAAAAATTTATATTGAAAAAATACAAAAACCATGCCACATTTGTTCAGATTAAAGGTAAAAGTACATTAAAGGGGGAAAGGTCATTGTTGAAATGATTACACTAGTTCAAATGACATCATCAAGCTTAGACATCATCATTTTTTAAAGGTTAGTAGGTAAACGACTATCTCTGCTCTTTGAAAATGTGAAACAGAATGTTACTTTTCCAAAGTGTGAAGCAATGTTAATCTAAACATTGCAAGGACAAGAGATACAAAGGAAATTAAAACTTCTTTTTGAAATAAATAAATTTATTAGAAATATATATTCTATTAAAACAATTAGTATTTATCTGGAAATTTTTCAGCCATTTGTTTCCAAATTGTGTCCTCAAATTTCAAGAACTTAATTTTGCCTGCATTTGCAGGAATTGTATTTTACCTTAACTGGTGACATACGGGTCTAACAGACCCTTGTGATGTATTCACGTGTATTTTGTACATGCTAATCTTGTTTATGAGACATTAATTAGCATATACATCGAAACCATAACAGAAAAATATTTTTAAAAATTTAAACTGAAATGTAAAGCCCCTTTCAACAAAAAGAAATACGTAAACATTATAAAGTGATACAGATCTTAGTGACCTGATATCACTGGTTATGTTCTTGTGGCATATCATCAGTTTAAAAGGCCCTGTGAATATTCCTTTCTTGTCTCAGAACATTCCTTCAAGCTGAACCTCCTTAATGTATGCTCTTCTGTAAGCCATGTATTTCCAGATTATACAGTTGTGCGTACTTATCTTGGATCCTGTGTTCCATTTTGCATTTTGAAATTCATCCTCCCATTCCAAGGGTCAGCCGTATAATTAAGAGACATTTAATGGTACAGCTATTAAGAAAGAAAGATGCCAAGCCTGAGCATTTTAGCAACTTTGCCTTCCTCTCACACTAAAGAAAAAAGAGAATATTGACAATAAATGCTATCTAAGCTATATCTCTTCCTTCTTGCTAAAATTAAGGAAAAAAAATATGAACTGACCCAGCCCAGTTGTTATGACCTAAGCTAAGTCAAACTATTTTGGAATTGATATAATTAACCCACAATGTGTAAAAACTTTGGTTCCACAGCTCCGAGGTTTAACTTTGTAGTTAACTGATATTTTTCCATAATTACAAGGAAGAAAATAGATGCCTCCCTCACCACCGTGCAAACACACAACCTCACCACTACATGTTACAGTACAAGAGAAGTAAATTTCAGACCAAAAGATTCACATATATACTTACTTAATATATATACTACCTGCTGTATGAACTTGATGGTATTTCAGCTTTCTATACTTTTAGTTTTTCCTGAAGCAGTTTCTGTGGAAGATATATTGGTGAGTAACATGAGGTTATTCAACCAGTAGTTCCAGAATATACTATTTTCTTAGGAAAGGGAAATAATTTTCTGTAAGCATTTACCTTGGAACAACTGATATTATAAACCCTTGGTGGCATTCCAAAGGATCAATCTACTACTTTTTATAGATTCAAGGGAGAATGTCTATACTATATTTTCAGCCATTAACGTTCTGAAAATATCTGTGACTTCCCAATGAAAAAAATATTTGTACTGTTATGCACAAAATTAACCTTTCTATAATCAGAGTAAATTTCTGATTATCATTCTTCAAGTGCTGACATAAACTTTCTTGTAATGTATTCTCAAATATGTCATCTTGACTGTTTCCTGGACTCTATCTCTCTTACCTCTGTATATGTCTCTTTGTGTTTTTCTCCTCCTCCTCTGCAATATTCATGCAGAAACATACAAGCACATGTATGAAATGTTTTGCAGAAGAGTACAGACATATTTGTGGCTGGGATTTAGCTCAGTTGGTAGAGCGCTGCACTGCAGTCTCTGAGGTCCCGAGTTCAATTCCCAGCACCACAAATATGGGAGAATGACCTGGCATTCCACTCCCAAGGCAATCCTGAAACAGTCAGCCATTGAAAACCCTATGAGGGTGGCTATGAGTCAGACACTGACTCGATGGCACCTAACAACAACAACAACAACAACAACAACATAGACACATTTATTTCACTGAGTAAGTCCCTCCTATCTAGTCCCTGGGGTTAGCTCATAGTGGTTAGCCAATAATGGTGTTTTTTCTTTATCTAGAGCTTAATTAAAATGTGTGGTGTTTTTTGCTAATGAGATGTAAGAAGATTCTATTGAAAGGTATCTGTGTGTGTGTGTGTGTGTGTGTGTGTGTGTGTGTGTGTGTGTAGGATTTCTTGCTGAAAAATATTTCTTTCCTCTTTTCCTCTTTTTTTTTTGCTTTGTTTTTGGTTTTGTTTGTTGTTTTGTTTTGTTGATGGCATGATGTGTAGAGCCATAGCGATCAGATGGTGTCCATGATTAAATATGAGTAGAGGCATGGATATACACAAAGTGCTTGCTAACATTATTAAACATTGTTACACATAAGTAAGTGTGTGTGTGGCACAGAATTAGGAAGTGTTTTACTCTGCTGTACATAGGGTTGCTATGAGTTGGACTCTACTTGACGGCACCTAACAAAACAACATTGTTGAGATAGTACAGCAACCTTGGCTTCTAATACCAAGTTAGTATTATTGTGATTTAAGTCACTACAAATCAGATGGCTTTGCAAAAATGCCGTTCTTGGCAGAGCCATTTACCAGAACGAATTTGTTTATCAGTGAAACAAACTTATTTAGATGTTGCTGAAGAAAAAATTAGAAAAAAAGAAGAAATACATCAATAAATAATTGTTCTTTGTATATTTCTAAAGGAAAAGCAAGGTAGAGAAAGAGGGAGGAAAGGGGGGAGGGAGAGAGAAGAGAGAAGAGAGGGGAGAGAGAGAGAGAGAGAGAGAGAGGCAGAGAGAAACAGAAACTACTATCCAGAGATGAGGGCCACCAAGAAGGGAGTTTTGGAAAAGAAGAAAGAGAAAATATTAGATACTCTAAAAGTAACTTACAACTTTCAATTTCACTATCTCTGACAGGGTTCCAAAAATACAAAAAAAAAAAAAAGATTTTTGTAGTTAGAATGAAGATTGTTAAAGGAAAACTCTTGTCTGAGGGTCCGATTATCCAATTTTTGTCATAATAAGGTTTTAGACTTCTTGCTGCTATTGCAGTGCTTATGTCTGCCCCTAAACTTGTTTGTCTGAAGTAAGATCAAAGGTCCAAAAAATAAACTTTTTACCCTTATTTCCTTTTTCTGCAACAGTAGTTTTGAAACTAACTCACAAATTTTGACTATCAAATGGCTATCATATGTGGACATATTAGATGGAGATGACTCAAGGTTTAAAAATTATGAAAGATATGCACAAAATTGAACAGCATTTTCCAAGAAATCAATGTTTATAAAGCATCTAAGGGTATTTTCTAAATGGTTTCTTATTATATGTTCCATTATAACAACGTGTGGACAGTGAAAACCAAACTGAAAGACACAAGGAGAAAAAGAGTGGTGGAGGGGAGAGAGAGAAAGGAGATACACACACACACACACACACACACACACACACACACACACACAGAAGGAGAGGAGAGAATATAAGGTGGTGTGTATTGGTGAAAGCTTCTATACTATGCCCAAGGATGTATCATCTTTACTAACTTCTAAAAAAGCATATATAAAAACACTTGTGTATTTGGATTGGTGTTGATGATGAATTGTCATTCAAGTTTATCTTCTGTATAATTTCTATTCCAAGTTCATCTTTATCTTCAAAAGCAGATGCTCCAGGTATTTTGGTACTTACAAATTTAAAGGGTTACTATTTTTCTGCTGCAAGTTGAATGCAAGCGGTGTTTCCAGAATTATGGTGCAAGTTTTCAAAATAGCTAATGTAATGGAATTCTTTGAAATTATAATTATATGCTTTGATTTTGCTTATAAAAGAAATTAATTTGGTGACATTAATTTCTTAAAATAGGCAAAGTGTCACAGTACTCTAGTGATTTTAGGAAATACATATAGTGTGGGGAGTCGCCCTGCCGCTGGACTTGCTCTGGCCGTGAGCAGGGACCAGCAGCCAAAGACCCATATTCTGGTGAAGGGGAGCTGGGCACCCAGGAGCCGCACTGCCCGGAAAGGAGGCTTCTGCCTATGGCTTCTCTGAGAAGCCTTGAGAAAGGCAGGCTCAGAGGCTTCTGCCCAGGGCGGCTCCTTGTTTCCTTTCTCCCCAATGAAGACTCCGAGTGCTCTGCTCCAACAGCTCTTTATTTCTTCCTTGTCTGTCCCAGTCTATGGAATGGACCCAGACTGCTCCATGTAATGCCCTTATATACTCTTCTGGGGCTTGCCAGAGACCAATCAGAGGCAGTTACCTCATACGGGTTTCAGCCAATCAGGGGGGATATTCAAATTTGGTTTTGTAGAAGTAGCCAATCAGGGGTGGTTCCAGAACGGTCCAGTCAGGAACTGTTCTGGGGTTTGGAAACAGCCAATCGGTGTCGAGGGGGCAGAGGCAAGGGAATAGATGCCAGAGCCATCTTGGGGAGCTCTATGACCCTGAGTTCCAGGATGTAGGGCAAAGGGATGCCTGGGGAATAAGCCTCAGTCCTCCAAGGGAGCCTAGATAGGCCCTGAGGCAAACTGCCTCTCTAGCAGTGCCGTACAATATAGTAGGAGTTTTCATAGTCTATAAAGCTAGATAATTTCATGGTATCATTGTTGTTTGGTGTTCTCCAGTGTCTGACTTATCGCAACCTTACAACAGAAGAAACCATACAGCAGAAGACACACTATTGTCAGTGCTTCTCTGCTATTCATAGGGCTTTCAATGGCTGATTGTTTTTTCCGAGTGGTTTGCTGGGTCCTTCTCCCGAGCCTACAGTATCTGCTGATTGCAGGAGGTCTTCCATCCAAGTGCTAACCAGGTCCGACACTAGATCCCAGATCTAACAGGATCAAAGACACCACAGTGGTATGACGGCAGTCTCAAGATATTTTACTGATGGCAAATTAGCTTCTTCTTCCCATATTTACCTGTGTACATGTAATTAATCATAAACTCACAAGGACTCTTAGGTGCTGCCAAGTCGAGTCTGACTCATAGTGACCTTATGTACAACAGACAAAACACTATCCATCACTGTGCAGCACCTCTCACTATTGTGAATGGTCCTCTGCTATTCATAGGGATTTCAGTGGCTCCTTGTTTTGAGAGTGGACTGTTGGGTGCTTCACCCAAGCCTATGGCACACAGTATTACTAGGTGGTTCCCCTTCCAGTTATTAACCATCCTGACCCTGCTTATCTTCCAATATCTGAGGAGATCAGACATCAAGGTGGTAGAGTACAACTGGTGATATGGAAATTTTAAGGCTCCAATAAGTAGTTTTCAATAAACCATTATTTTCATACGGTTATTTTCAACCTCTCTTATTTCTCAATTGCCATGCTTTATTTAAACTTCCAGTATTTTTCATATATAGTTTGCCTTTTCAACACCCCATCCCACCCATATAATGCACAAAATTATTCATACTTTGGGTCTCTCCTTATCCCAAATATCTTTCTTTTCCACAACCTCCAGGTTAGATGCATTTCCATTGGTTTCCATAATATCATACTTTCCCTGACTTATCACCTTTTATACTTGTGTTTATCTTTGTGAAGTCAGTGTTCAAAATGTTCCCCATTATCATTGTGTTCTTACATTGTATAAAAATGAATCACATTAATTATTCAAAATATTTAAGAAAAAATATTTTAATATTGATTATTACAGATTTTTTCCAAGCTATTACTCAATTTTCTTTCTATATAATTTTGAACTGTCTGGTTAGATTAGTTGTTTCTGTAGCTGGCATAATAAATTTCCACAAAGTTAGTAGCTTAAAACATCACAAATTTATAATGTTACTCTTCTGTATGTCAGAGTCTTCAGGTCATATGATTTATAAACAGCTTCATCAAAAACTTTTATTAATTTACTGTAACTGAATGTCAGGATCCAAGGGCTAGAAAAAGGATATATTTTGGAGGAAAACTGGTTAATCCTTCCTTTCTTCTCTTTCTTTCTTTCTTTCTTACTTTCTTCCCTTTTATCCTTTTTTTTTTTTTTTCAGTACTGGAGGCTAAACCTAGGACCTCACACATGCCAAGAAAGTGTTCCACAACTAAACTGCACCCCTTGTCTCCTTTTTCATTACCTTTTTTTTTTTTGAGACAGGGTTTCCTTACATTACAAAAGCTGCCTTTGACCTCTAACTCATGATCCTCTTGCCTCAGCTTAAGTCACTGAGATTGCAAGTGCCACATCACCCGGATAATTTTGCTTTGTTATGTATATCTTGGTGTTTTTCCAATTGATATTTCTAGATATGTTTTCCATGTATGTAAACAATAAACAGTATTTTCTTAATTACAATAGAATTAAATCATGCATAAACCATCACAGTGGGAATTACAATATCCATTTATTAGGCTCAGGAAGTAACTTAGAATCAACTCTTAAATAAATTAAAACTGGGTATCTCCCTTCAAAATTTGACCATTGTTCTTCTCCATTGACATGAAATAAATTTTAACAACTAATATTAATTAGAGTTTTTAGTTGCAGCTCACAAAAATTCAATGCATCTTTCAATGTCTTGAATGACATTTTATTAAATATAAATGTAGTGATGAACCACACTGTAGCTAATCCTCAGAACAACTAGCACCAAGAACATGAGCAAAATCAAGCCTTTCTAGGCCTTATTTCTGCTTTTCTTTGAATTTACTTCATTGTTTTCGTTCACTAAGACTTTTTGATAACAACAAAAATGTGTCCTTGGAAGGTGATTGAATTATACATATCAACTTCAATTTCTGGAAAGAGCTCCACTAGATTCTCTTGGGCCAATTCTAATAATCCTAGACCAGAAACTGTTTGACCATATTTGGTTCAGTTATCCTCCTGCAAACTGAAGGCAGGAATGAATATCAGTGTCACATTGTATTAGGAATATGATGCCCTTGTGAAAGACAGAAAGGACAGGATAATTTTTTGGAAAACTGTAACTGGGAAAACAGTTCACAAATAACCAAAGCAGAATGTAAATGTGTGTTCATATATTGTGCTTACTAAATACTAATTACATGAAGGAATGAATAAATAAATGGTTGCATGTTTTTGGCTTTAAAGAAATAATTTCTATACCTGATATCACCAATAATTTATACCTACCTCCCCAAATTTATCCCATTAATTCTAATTAAAATGGAATGTTAATCTTCATAAATAATATTCTTATTCACCAAAGAAGCACTTTGTTAAACTCAGTGAACTAATTACCAAACCACCTGGATGTCTTGGCAATTTATTTCCACAGCTATCATTTAAACAATTTGTTTTCTTCTTCTCTTAAGTGAATTTTAAGTAAAAAAGTTAAAATAGAATATTTCATTCTTTAAGTATTCTTGTTTATCAAATAGAATACCTCAATACTCACTATGCTAGCTCTAAGACCTGTGTAAATTCCCTTACTGCCTAGTAGTGTATTTATCGCTAGTAAATTACCTTAGCTATCTGTGTTTAGATAATAAAAATTGGGCTGATCACTAACTTCTGGCTTACTCTGGTCTTTCTAAAAAGAGACTTTTGAATAAAGACATAACAAATAAAAAAAATAAAAATAGCTGCCACTTAAATAGTAATTTTACCATAATGTGTTTTCAGTGCACCTTCCTCTTCACTACTGACACTATAGTACCACCTTTAAACATGAGAAATCTATGGCTCAGAGATATTAGTAATTGTTTAAGGTCGTGAGTTCAATAAATGGTGCTGGGAAACATGGATATCTGCTAGCAGAAAAATGAAAACTGACCCACATCTCTCAATATGTATAAGAGTTTACTCAAAATAGCTAAAAGACCTCAACATAAAACCAGAAACTTTAAAATTAATAGAGGATAGGATAGGTAATATGCTACAACATATAGGCACAGGAAAGTATTTCCTTAATAGGACTCCAATTGCTCAAGAAATTGCAACAAGACTAAATAAGTGGGATTACTTGAAATTAAATAGCTTCTGTACAGCAAAGGAAATAACAGAGTCAAGGAAATCCCCACTGAATGGGGAAAATCTTCACATCCTATACATTGGACAGACGTCTAATTTCCAGAATTTGAAAAGAACTCAAGAAAATAATATCCAAGAAAACAAATAACCCAATACAAAAATAAGCAAAGGAACTGAACAGAGAATTCTCAAATGAAGAATCTCATATAGCCATGAAACACATGAAAAAATGCTCAATATTCCTAGACATTAGGGAAATGCAAATTAAAACAATGCTGAGATTCCACCTTACTCCAATAAGAACGGGCAAGATCTATAAAACAAATAATAACAAATGCTGGTGAGGCTGTGGAGAAAAGAGAACTCACTTACACTGCTGGTGGAGCTGTAAATTAGTCCAACCACTTTGGAAATCAAATTTGAAGTATCTTAAAAAACTAAAATTGGATATACCATATGACCCAACTATAACAGTATGGGGAATTTACCCAAAGGGAGATGAGGCATCATACCACAGAGATACCGGCATCTTCATGTTAAATGTAGCACTTTTCACAACAGCCAGGATATGGAATCGACCAAAGTGCCCATCAACACAGAATGGATAAGAAAACTATGGCACATATACACAATGGAATACTATTCAGCAATAAAAAAAAAAAAATGAAATAATGCCATTTGCAGCAAATGCATGGAATTGGAGAAAATTATTTTATGCAAATGAACATAAGCCCCAAAAGAGAAATACCACATGTTCTCACTCATATATGGAAGCTT
>VMDO01032914.1:0-18496 GCA_007922755.1 Pedetes capensis
TATATATATATATATATATATATATATATATATATATATATATATATATATATATATATTTGCTTTTCCATTTTCAACTCATTCCTGCCTTTCACACTGGTAGATTATTTTTTTTTTTACTTAAATGAATGAAAAATACTATTTTATCTAATATTATTCAAATATTCTGAATTTTTCTATTTGTTTTCCTGGTGAAAGATGTTGGGTTCACTTGTATGCAACAAATATGCTAACTTAAATCCTTGTCAGCGTAACTTTCCTTAGAAATACCCTACCTGTGTCTTCAGGTAACAAACTGACTTACACCACCATGTAACAGAGATTATTTCCTTAACAATTAGTATCCACAATGTGTATTCAATGTTTTAAAACACTCTCCACTATTAATAAGGAGAAATTACACATTTACTATGTGGCAAGTAATGTGCTATTAAAGAAGGAAAGAAAGAAAAAGAAAGAAAGAAAGAAAGAAGGAAGGAAGGAAGGAAGGAAAAAAAGGTTAGTTCGAACATTTGCCATTGTTTCCTTTCTCCCTCTTTCCACCTCACTTTCCATTTGTCAAAACCTCACAGGAGAAAGGGAGTGAGATTTCAAGGTCAGTTCTGTATTGACTGTCAAGAAGGTTAACTTTGATTTTACAATCATCATCCTTAATAATTCCGAGTAAGTGACAACACTTTTATTCCCTGGTTTGATATTATATTCTGAATAAAGTTGGTCTCATTACATAACCTTGATTTCTTTTCCTGATTATTTTGCCAAAATTCTACCTCAAGAATTTAACTTGTGTATAGTATATAGCAAACTCTCATTTGTAGACAACTGAATAGCTAATATTTATTTGCCCTCTTACAAGTGCCAGGAACTATATATACAAGGAATTGTGAAATAAATACCCAGAATTATAAGGCTTAATATCTATCTTTAAGAAGTTTTGTGTACAGTGGAGGGGGACAGAAGCATAAAAGTTAGTTTAGATTCCTAGTAGTGTCACAGATGGGAAAGATATAATCCCTTACAGCTCAGGTCATACATCCTGATTTCTGCAGGATAATTCCAGTTCATGACTATGTCTTAAGTATTATTTTCACTCACAAACTATCTACTTTTTGTTGAATTGTTGAATGGCTGTTGGGAAGAATTCCATATTGGTGTGAAATATGAATTGTGTAGCATTTTTGCTAGAAAGGAGGGAAAGATAACATCATAACATAAGGCATATGAAAGAATGAGTCACTCCACAAATACTCAATTGCTTTCCTTCTCTCTATTCTTTCAGACTAATAAGCATTTGACAGTATTGTTAATTTGTTTCCAAAATGTCTGAAACATTGGATAAAATGTCTCAAAAAAACAGCATTTTTTCCTAGGAGTTCTGTTTCAGAGGTGAATTGAGAATCAATAGAGACATGATTTGGAGGACAGAGTCTCAGATTCAAACCCTATTCTGATTTTGTTGTTGTCATTGTTTGTGATCTTAAACAAAGTATATAACATTTTCATTTCAGTTTCTATTATCTTTAAATTGAGAAAATGCTTATAAGAATTCAGAATTAAGTACACTAGAATACATAAAGAAGGCTAGGGATTAGCTCAGTTGAAGAGTGCTGCTATGCACTCCCTGAGGCGTGAGTTTGATCCCCAGCATCACAAAAATGGGAGAAGAGCATGGCACCCCATTGCCAAAACAATCCTGAAACCGCCATTGAAAACCCTATGAGGGTCACTATGAGTCAGACCAAACTCAAGGGCATCTAACAACCACCACCAAATATGTAAAAGCACTAAGTAGAGTGCTTGGCTTTCTGTAGATGATGAGTAAATAAAAGTGAGTTCAAATATCATGGCATGTTCAAGATCTTGAAATATAAACAGTTCTATGAACCTGTTAGTGAAATTATCACAGAAAAAGTTACCCTATCTCTGACAGCTACTTGACTGGAGCCAGAAAAATATAGGATATGTTAGGTACATTCCCAGTATGAGAGGAGGAAATTTAGGATATTGATTGACTTGCATGTTTTCTACACCAGATGCCTCTAGGCCTCTTTCAATACCCCTTGGAAAGTATTAAAGTCATTATGACTGAAAAGATGAAAAGGAAAACAAAATGGAAGTGATTCCAAATCCGCCCCATGTTGATGACTACACTAAGATACTCTGATGTTTCCTGAGGCTTTGAATTGCCTTGATGTCTCCTCAGTACCCAGAGTCCTTTCCTGTCATCAGCTCTGTGGTGGCCAAAGAGTAGGAACTTCCTCTTCACAAGCACCATGGATTTAGTTGTCATATGGTTCCCAGATCTGCCTTTTAAGAGTCTGGTTCCAAAACCTCTGGATGTTTACTCCCAAAAAGACTCATCTTGTTGACTCTGGATGTTCTGATTCATAGCTTCCTTGTGAATCTTGGAAAGAGAATTAAGATAATCAGTTAAGGACGTGGCTACTACCAGTTATTGGTTTAGGATCTTAAAGAAAGTTTTTTTAAAAATTGAGCTTTCTCCTTTACAAAGTAAGTACAATTTCTGCATATCCCAAAGTTCCAGAGAGGATAACATTAGGCAAGTTTCTTAGTAAACAGATAAGCATCTCATGGTAACAGGAGTGTATAGAAATGCTCCCAAGTAACAAGTTGAGAAGTGAAAGACCAGACTATAACATTGTTTATAAGGTATTGCATGACTTTAGGCAATTTGTTTAATTTCTTTGGTCCTCAATTTACTTTTCTGTACAAGGAAAGGGTGGAGTTAGACTTTCTTTAAGGGCCCCTCTAGGACTCAAGGTCTATATTCTCCCATTCTAAATCAATCAGGCAACTCAAACTTAGTTAAGAAATGCCTACTTTATTTGAGAAACATGTTTAACTTTATCTTGAATGGTCATTTAATGACCTGTTTGCTTCATATATGTTTGTTATTTTGGAAGAAGGAGAGAGAATAGAATAAGTATAGGACATAGAAGGATGTTCAAAGATAATGTAATTGTCTTTTTCCTAAGATATTAGTAGTGTCACAGATGTTTATGTTTTTATAGTGTGCATAATATATAAATTCTTTTTGAATGTTCTCAATATTAAGTAAAAAGAAACCATAGAAAGGAAAGGAAGATACTAACTTTTGCATTTAATTTGTTCACAATTCAAATTCTGACAAGTATTTTGTGTGAAAGTCTATAAAAAACTATACAAAAGTAAATGGTATTCTAAAACCAAATATTTTATTTGTTACTTTATGTGTGTTTTACAGGTTTCACATATTGTTTAAAACCAAAATAATAAAAAGAATCAAGTTTCTCTTCCTATTGTGTTATGATTGAACAGTAATTGATAAGATGTTCCTCTGGAGGAGAGGGAAACAACAGACTTAGTGTGTGTTTTATACTCCACAAGTTACCAAAGATTGTAACTAGAGGATCTTTATGAAAGCAAAAGAACCAGAAAAGTATTTTGAACTATGGAGTATAATACATATCAAGCATTCTGTGAGGTTTGCAGACAGTCTTATTGTGATGTGACAATTTTTCTTTTTGCTACTTTTGATAAAATGCATTTGTTTATTTGCCCTACAGTAGATATAGGAGCTAATTCCACATGGTATAAAAAAAGAAAAGATAAATTTTTCACCAAGCTGTGTGAATTTTGGCAAAGTCATTACTTACTATTGGTTTCAGCTTTTGATTTGTAAAGTCAAAGGGGTAGACTTCAGCCCTAAGATTCTTTGTCCTTGGGGATACTCTATGGAGATGGGAAATCTTGCACAGATACACCATTCTCTGTCATTACCACTGTGCAAGCTGTATTCTATTACAGGCAACATGAAATAGCAAATTGGTTTCAATAGTGTTCACTGCATTGCAGCAGTTTGGAGTGAACAATAAGATACCTTTTTACAGACATCTACAAGCATGAAGGAGCACTAGGTTTCTTGTTCCCATGGAAATATAACCTCAATTAAAATTCTATCCTCATCTCCACAAAACTGTGCACAAACGTCCAAGAATCAAGAATGATACTGAGAAACCTGCTGAGCTTGGTAACAGCCCATACTCTCTTTCTGTGCTGATTTAATCCAGCTCTAGTTAATCAGAGATGCACATCATAATTACTTCTGGAGTATTTTCAAATTATGTGTTCCAAAGCTCCACCCTGGGCCCAGTGAATCAGAATTTCCTAGGGTGTGGCCCAGACACATTCTTGTTTTGGATGAGGTCTGAAATGAAACACTGATTTAATGAAACTTATCTTCTGTGTTGTGCTCTGGATAAAACAGGAGACAACAATGTAGGAACAAGCTATTTTCAATAATAAGATAATAATAATAAAAAACAGGCTAATATACCCAAGAAACAGCTCAAACCTCATAATGGTTATTTGTTGAAAAATTTTCCTTTTAACTAAACACAGTAACAACAACCATGGTATGAAATGAGACCCTAGAATGGCATTAAGAACAATTTGGCCAACTATGAAGCAGCCATAATCAATACCCAGCCTCAAAGAAGCCCATCTATTACATTTTTTTTTCAGTACTAGGGGTTTGAACCCTTGTGCATACTAGGCAAATACCCTACCATTGAGCTGTGTCCCCAACACTTTTTATATATTTTATTTTTACACAGGGTGTCACTGCCTATGGCCTTGAACTTGCGATCCTCTTGCCTCCACCTCCTGAGTAGCTGAGGTTAAAGGCATGCATCATGGTGCCCGATTTATTAAAATAATTCTTTTTCCAGGGGAAAAAAATAAGTTATTAGGTGCAATATAAACTCAAAATGCTTTCTACTGCTTGTAGAAAAATAAGAAGAATTAAGATCTTTTAGGTATGAGAGAAATGCTTTTGTCCTTTAGCTATACCAAGAGGAGAAAAAAGTTCCAATAAAGTGCATGGGATTTTCCCTACTTGCCCCATGCTAGATGACAAGGTAGAGTAGATCTCTAAGCAAGTCTGGCTTTCCTACAAGTGCTGTTTGGATGTGAGAGCAAGCAAGACTTGCCCAGAAATACAGGCTTGTAGCAGAGAATAGAATACAGGTTCCTGCATGAAAGGCAGAAGGAGATCCTAGGAGTGGGCAGTGGGGAGTATTTTATAGAAAGCACAAGTTAAGGAAAGCATCAAATGATAAGGTATGTGTTATCATCCAGAAACTCATTTGGATAGAAGGGAAGAATACAATCTCATTCTTTTCTGTGAGGTCTGTTCCATCATTGCACTAAAAAGTAAGGAAGCATTATTTATGTGTGAAATCAAATTCCGGTGCCCAAGCCAGGTGCAGTGGTGCACACCTCTAATCCCAGTGACTGGAGAGGCTGAGGCAGGAGGATTGCAAGTTTCAGGTCAGAAGCAGCCTGTGGAATTTAGCAAGACCTTGACTCAAAATAAAAAATATAAAGTGGACTGAGGGTGCAGCCCAGTCAGTGGTAGACCACTGGTTATAATATATGAGAGGCCTTGAGTTTAACACCAAAGTATTGAAGAAAGAAAAAGTCCAACTGCCCAGTATCTTGTAAGTAAAACTTGCTTGTATACATGTATTCAAACCCCTGAATTAATAGTCATTACTGGCACTCATTGGTTATATTAAATGTTTCTGTACTGCATGTTTTTTTGTGTGTGTATGTAGTACAGGCAGGGCTAGGCTGAACCCAGGACCTTGCACATACTTTGCAAGCTCTCTACTGCTGAGCTGTATCTCTAATCCCCTTTTAATTAATTAATTAACTAATTAATTAATTAATTTTTTTGAGGTACTGAGGGCTGAACCAGGGCCTCCTGCTTGCATGCTTTGCAAGTGCTGGACCACTAAGCTGTGGCCTCCAGCCCATTTTTTTTTACATTTTTTTGAGACAGGGTCTCACTAAATTATGCAACCTGCCTCTGGTCTCCAACTTGCGATCCTCCTGCCTCCACCTCATGAGCCACTGGGATTACAGGTGTGCGCCACCGTGCCCAGCTTAAAAATTTTTTTATCTTAAAACAGGGTCTCTAAGTTAATGCAGGCTGTCTCTGACCTCAAATGATCCTCCTGCCTCCAGCTCCTGAGTCACTGAGATTCTAGACATGCACCACAGTGCCTGGCTCTAAGTGAAGCTTTTTTTCTAATAAGTTAAAAATATTTACAATAGGTTTATTCATAGTGTCATAACAAACTGTGGATTAGGATAGCTGACTCATTGCTCTTATTCTGTGAATCTCTTTGGCACTCCCAGTAGATCAGTAGTAGGTCATGGACTTTTCAAGGTTAAAGGGTTGAACATCAACAACTTCGATTTCCAGGTGAGGAAACTCACCTTACAGACTCACTGATTTTGTCATGGCCACAATAGCTTTTAACGGCAGAGTTGTGGTTAAAAAATTGATGACTCCTCATTCCTGGCTGTCTCTCTTTCTCAGGGGTTTTCCATACATGTTTCACAGAGCTTAGAGATAAGCTGTGCAATGATGAAACTTCCTCAGCTATGTGCAGTCTTTCCTGAAGGTTAACTACATTACTATATCCAACAACTCCACGTCCCCTTGGTTCACCTCATTCTGAAGACATGTTGTGTACTGGTATAAAACAAATTAAATTATGCATCTTCAGATGGGAAAGGAGGAACAATTTGGTTTCTCCAACATAAAAAGTCTAACACATTTTGTTTTTATTTGCATTTCTTATTGATAATTCTTATAAAAGTACCACCATGTCTAAACTTAACATTATCCTGGTTATTGTTAGGTGCCCTTGAGTCAGGTCCCACTCATGGAGACCCCATGTACAACAGAATGTAGCACTCCCAAACACTGTGCAAGGCACATGATCTTTATTATGTTGAAGATCATTGCTGCAGTCACAGTGTCAATCCATCTAGCAGAGGGTCATGATGCTTGACAGGTTTTAGCTGAGCTTCCAGACTAAGTCAGACTAGGCAAAGGACCTGGAAACCCATTCCTGAAACAATTAGTCATTGAAAACCTTATGAATAGCAGAGAAATGCTATCAGATATAGTGCTGGAAAATGAGCTTCCCGGGTTGTAAGGCACTCAGAAGATGACTGAGAAGAGTTGCCTTCTCAAAGCAGAGTCTACCTTAATGATGTAAATGGAGTAAAGCCTGAGGGACCTCCATTTACTGAAGTATAATGACTAAAAATGAGAAGAAACAACTGTAAACATCCATTAATAATTAGAGCATGGAATGTATATGGTATGAATCTAGGAAAATTAGAAATCATCAAAAGTGAAATGAAGTATATAAACATCAACATTCTAGGCATCAATGAGTGAAAATAGACTGGCATGGGTCATTTTGAATCAGATAACTATGGTGGGAAGGAGATATTAAAGAGAAATGGGGTTGCATTCATCATCAAAAAAGACATCTCAATATCTGTCCTGCTGTCAGTGTTGGAATAATATCCATTAGCCTACAAGGAAGGCCAGTTAAATAGACTGTTGTTCAAATTTACACACCCACTTCTAAGGCCACAAGTGAAGAAAGGGAAGATTTTTACCAGTTTCTACAATCAGACATAGATTGAACATGCAATCAGGAAGCACTGATAATTACTGGTGACTGGAATGTAAGAGCTGCAAACAAAGAAGAAGACTTAGTAGTTGGAAAATATGGCCTTGGCAATAGAAATGATGCTGGAGATTGGATAATATAATTTTGTCAGACCAACAAACTTTTCATTGCAAATACATTTTTGACCAACATGAACAGCAACTATACACATACCGGAACCAAACTGACTACATTTATAGAAAGAGATGATGGAAAACCTCAGTATTGAAAGACAGAACAAGACTAGGTGCTGATTGTAGATCAGACCATCATCTGCTCATATGCAGGTTCAAACTGAAACTGAATAAAATTAGAACAAGTGTATGAAAACTAAGGTATGACCTTGAGTACATCTCACCTGAGTCAAAAAGTTATGAAAAAGAAAGGAAAAAAATAAAAGACCAAATTGCATGTCAAAAGAGACTCTGAAACTTACTCTTGAACATCAAGTAGCTAAAGTAAAAAGAAGACCTGATGAAGTTAAAGAACTAAATATAAGATTTCAAAGGGCAGCTTGAAAAGACAAAATCAAATATTTTCAAGACATGCACAAAGAACTGGAGACAGAAAACCAAAAAGGAAGAACACACTCTGTTTTTCTCAAGCTTAAGGAATTGAAGAAAAATCTCAAACCTCAAGTGGCAACATTGAAAGATGCTAAAGGGAAAATGGGGCTGGGATTTGGCTCAGTTGGTAGAGTGCTGTGCTGCAGTCTCTGAGGTCCCGAGTTCAATTCCCAGCACCGCAAAAATGGGAGAAGGGTCTGGCAATCCACGCCCAAGGCAATCCCGAAACAGTCAGCCATTGAAAACCCTATGAGGGTCGCTATGAGTCGGATACTGACTTAACGGCACCTAACAACAACAACAAAGGGAAAATATTAAATGATGCAGGAAACATCAAAAGAAGATGGAAGAAATACACAGAGTCATTATACCAAAAAGAATTGGTTGATGGCCAACCATTTCAAGAGGTTACATATGATCAGAAACCAGTGGTATTGAAGGACTAAGTGGAAGTGGACTTGAAGGAAATGGTGAAACACGGGCTCTAGGAATTGATGGAATACTCATAACTATGTTTGCAGAAACAGATGCAGCACTGGAGATGCTAACTTGTTTATGCCAAGAAATTTGGAAAAGAGCTACCTGGCCCACTGATTGGA
This sequence comes from Pedetes capensis, assembly GCA_007922755.1. Lineage (NCBI taxonomy): Eukaryota > Metazoa > Chordata > Mammalia > Rodentia > Pedetidae > Pedetes > Pedetes capensis. The sequence goes on from VMDO01032914.1 coordinate 8,707, forward strand.
AGAGATGCCTATTTCCAAGAAAATGGATCCAACTGAATGCAGAAATTATCAAAGAACATTATTAATATCTCATGCAGGTAAAATTGTGCCAAAGATCATTCAAAAACAACTGCAGGAGTATATTAATAGAGAACCACTGGAAAATCAGGCCAAATTCAGAAGAAGGCATGGAACCCAGGACATCATTGCTGATATCAGATGAATATTAGCTGAAAGCAGAGGATACCAGAAAGATGTCTATGTTTTATTGACTATACAAAAACATTTGACTGTGTGATCACAACAACTCATGGATAACAACTCAATGAATAGGAATACCTACCTGAGCACCTAATTATACTTAATTTTTGTTGTTAGGTGCTGTTAAATTGGGTCTAACTCAGAGCGACTCTATGTCCAACAGAATGGAAAGAATACCCAACGCTATGCCATGCACACAACATTTTTATGTTTGAGCCCAACTTTGCAGCCACTATGTTTCTTCTCATATTGAGTTGTGACAAATCAGCCAGTGGAGGTCCGAGAGGCTTTATTCCATTCCCATTATTAAGATTGATTCTACTTTGAGGATGCCGGTGGGTGGCGCTCATTTTCCAGCACTATATTTGACAGTGCTTCTCTGCCATTCATAGGATTTGCAATGGCTACTTGTTTGGGGAGTGAGCTGCTGGATCCTTCTCCCTAGTCTGTTCTAGTCTGGAAGCTCATGAGTAGCCCTGCTGGTATCTGAAATACTGGTGGCATAGCTTTCAGCATCACAGCAACACACAAGCCCCCACAGCATGATAAGCTGACAGATGCTTGAAGGAAAATTGTAATTTAGGGATCTTAATATTATCATCATGAATTTTCCATTGAGCAAAGTAAAGCAATAGGATATGTCAGAGGTACCCCTGGTCTTGTATCACACTGCATTATCCTAAAGTACTAGGGCTAGAGGATGTATATATAGTATTAAAGATCCAGTTGCAGCACACTGGAAGTCAACATTCTTTAGAAGTAGGGTGCTTTTTTGCAGGATATGGTACATTTTCTTAATCAGACCTTATTATCTTTTCATAGACCTGTTGGCCATTTATATGTTCTTTTTGGAGAAATGTTTATTCAAGACCTTCACCCATTTTTAATTGGTTATTTGGTTTTTGCTATTTAACTATAGTTATTATCTATTTTAAGTGTTAACCCCTTATGAGATTTATGATATGCAAATATTTTTCTCACTCCATAACTTGTATTTTTATCTCATTCTATTGATTATTTCCCTTGCTGTGCTTTTTATTTTGAAATTGTCCCACTTGTCTATTTTTACTTTGGTTGCTTGTGTATTTAGTGTCATATCCAGGTAATTGCTGCCAAATCCTATGTCATGAAATTTTTTTCTCTATGTTTTTTATAGGTATTTTATATTTTCAGGTTTTACACTGAAGCCTTTAATCCATTTTTGCATGAGGTATAAGATACATATCCAATTTAATTCTTCTGTAGTGGATATGTAGTTTTCAGAATCACAATTTTTTGTTGAAGAGGCTATCCTTTCCGCATTTGGTATTTTGCACACAACTATTGAAGATCAGTTGAATGTATAGGTTCAAGTTTATACCAGGGCTTGCTATTCTGTTCCATTGGCCTACATGTTAATTCTTATGCCAGTACAATACTGGTATAATTGTTGTTGTTGTTGTTGTTGCTGTTGTTGTTGTTAGGAGCTCTTGAGTTGGATAATTATTGTAGTTTTATAATAATATTTTTTGTAGTACTTGGAGCTTGAACCCATGACCTTGAACATACTTTGCAAGTGCTCTACCAATGAGCCTTTTTTTTTTTATTTTGAATAAGGTCTTGCCATATTATGCAGCTGCCTCTGGCCTCCTGCCTCTGCCTCCCAAGTTGCTGGGATTACAGACATGAGCCACCACATCTTGTTTTTGTAATAAATTTTCAAATCAGGAAGCATGAAGCCTCCAGCTTTGTTTTTCTTCCTCAAGTTTGCTTTGATCATTAGAGATCATTTATGGCTTCATATAAATTGGAGGGCAGACTTTTGCTATTTTGCAACATACTAAAATCATTGATATTTTGATCGGGACCACATAGAATCTCCAGATCACTTTGAGTACTATTGCCATCTTAACAATATTAACTCTTCTAGCCTTTCCCCATATTGTTGTCTTCAATTTTTTCATCTATATATATATATATATATACATACATATATGTATGTATATATATATTTTTTTCCCCACTAGTAGAATGTTGAACCCATAGCCTCACAAGAGCTTTGCAAGTGATTTACCACTGAGCTGCACCTCCAGTCCATTTGTTACTTTTTATTTTGAGACAGGGTTTCACTAAGTTATGCAGGATGCCTTTGGCCTCTACCATCCTCTTGCCTTCACATCCTGAGTTGCTGGGATTACAAGTATGCATGACCATGCTCAGCTAAAGTGTTGCCAGGCTATCCCCAATCTCTGGATCCTTTTGCCTCATATTCTGCAGCTCATTGAATAATGGCATGTGTCACCATGATAGGCTATATATTTCAATGTACAATCTTTTCACCTCCTTAAGTAAACTATTCCTAAATATCTTATAACTTCTGTTGTTATTAAAAACAACTGTGTTCTTAATTTGTTTTTCAGATAGTTCATTCTTGATGTATAGAAATACAGCTATATTTTGTGTATATTTTATATCCTGAAATTTTACTGGATTATGTAGTTACCTCTAACTGCATTTTCTATGTATTCTAGAGTTTTCTATACACAAGGTCATGTTATCTTCAGCAAGAGAACATTCCCCTCCTCCTGTCTGATTTGAATGCCTTTGAGCTCCTTTACTTTTATAGTTGTTCTGGCTAGAACATTCAAGTACTGTGTTGAATACAAGCAGGAAGAATAGACATTCTTGCCTTACTTCTGACCTTAGGTGATAAACATTCAGTTTTCTACTATAAAATAATAGTGATATTTACTAGGAGGTTTCAAGTACAAACCTAATGCACGATGAAGTATTACTTCCCATCTGTTAATATGGCTGTTATCAAGATAAAAAGATAATGTTGGGCAAGATATGAAGATATTGGAACACTTCTTTGTTGCTGCTGTGGTGGTGGCTAGGAGCGTCTAGTCGGGTCTGACTCATAGCAACCCTATGTACAACAGAAGGAAACACTCCCTGACACTGTGCCACGAACACAATCAATCTGTTTTATGTTTAAGCCCATTGCTGCAGCCAATGTGTAAACACATCTAGTTGAGGATCTTCCATTTTTCATTGACCTGTCACTCTCTCAAACATCATGTCCTTCTCAACAGATTGATCCCTCCTGACAACAAGTCCAAAATATGTAAGATGTAGTTAAGCCATCCTTGCTTCCAAGTAACACTCTGGTTGCACTTCTTCTAGGACAGATCTAATGGTTCTTTGGGCATTCCATGGTATACTCAACATTCATCTCTAGCATCATAATTCAAAAGCATCAATTCTTCTCCTGTTTCCCTTATTCAATGTCTACCTTTCACAACTATATGATGTGACTGAAAATACCATGGCATGAGTCAGGCAAACCTTCATCTTCAATGTGACATCTTTAATTTTCAACATTTTAAAGAAGTCTTTTGTGATAGCTTTTTCCAATACAATGTGACTTTTGATTTCTTGGCTGCTGTTTCCATGGGTGTTGATTGTAGAAACAAGTAAATCAAAATCTTGGATAACCTCAATCTTTTCTCTGTTTATCATGAAGTTGCTTACTGACCCAATTGCAAAGATTTTTGCTTTGTTGATGTTAAGGCGCAGTCCATGCTGAAGGCTATATTCTTTGATGGTCATCAGTAAATGTTTCAAATCCTCTTCACTTTCAACAAGCAGGGTTGTGTTGTCTGCATAACACAGGTTGTTAATGAGTCTTCCTCCAATCATGATTTCTCATTCTTCTTCATAAAGTCCAGCTTCTCAGATTATTTTCTCAGCATAGAAATTGAAGGGGGACAGTAAAAGGATACAGCCCTGATGCAGAACTTTCTTGACTTTCTTATACCAGGCAGTATTTCCTTATTCTGTTTGAATGACTGCCTCCTGGTCCTTATAAAGATTCCTCATGAGTACAGTCAAATGTTCTGGTATTTCCATTCTTTACAGTGTTATCCATAATTTGTTATGCTTCACACAATCAAATGCCTTTGCATAGTCAATAAAACATAGATAGACATCTTTTTGATGTTCTCTGCTTTCAGCTAATATCCAGGTGACATCAGCAAAAATGTTCCTGGTTCCTCACCCTCCTCCGAATCTGGCTTGATTTTCTGCCAATTCCATCTCTATATACATCTGCAGCCCTTCTGAATGATGTGTTTTTGTTTTGTTTTTGCAGTCCTGGGGGTTGAATCCAGGGCCTCATGCTTGCATGCTCTGCAAGTGCTGGGCCACTGAGCTGCACCCTCAGCCCTTTTTTTTTTTTTTTTACTTTTTGAGACAGGTTCTTGCTAAGTTACGCAGATTGCCTATAGTCTCAAACTTGCAATCCTCCTGCCTCTGCCTCCCAAGCCACTGGGCTTATAGGCTTGTGCCACCATACCCGGCTCAAGGATCTTTAGTAAAATTTCACTTCTGGGTGATATTAATGATATCACTAGATAATTTCCACATTTGGTTAGATCCCCTTTCTTGGGAATAGGCACAGATATCATTGGATGAATCAATAAAGAAAATATGATATATACTTGTTGTTGTTAGGTGCTGTCAAGTCAGTGTCTGACTCACAGCCACTTTATGTATAACAGGAGAAGCACTATTGTCAGTGCTTCTCTGCTATTCATAGGGATTTCAATGGTGGATTGATTTTGGGGGGTGGGTTGCCAGGTCCTTCTCCCACAACTATAGTATCTGGTGTTCCCAAGCAGTCTCCCATCCAAGTACTAACCAGAGCCAACCTTGCTTAGCTTCCAAGATCTGAAGGGATCAGACACCACAGTGCTATGGCTGCAGGTGATATATAGAGAGAGTGGAATTATTATTGAGCTTTGAAAAAGAAGGAAATTTTGTTTTTATTTATACTGAGTATATGCCCAGAGTTGGAATTGCTGGATCATTCAGTAATTCCACTTTTAATTTTTTTTGAGAAAATACCCTTTTCCATAGTGCTGTACCATTTTACATTCTTATTAACAATGCACAGTATTCAAACTTCTCTACATCCTCACCTACATTTACACTTATTTTCTGGTTTTGTTTGTTTGTCCATTTTGGGTTTGTCTATGGTAGCTATCCTTATGGGTGCAAAGTGGTAATTTCTTGTGGTTGGTTGGAGCTAAGGTGGCCTCAAACTTAATATCCTCCTGCCTCAACTTCTAGATTGATGGGATTACAGGTGTCCACTTGTAATTAGTGTTTCTCTGATGATTTTTGATGTTAACCATCTTTTTCTGTGGTTATTTGTCACTTGTGTATCTTGCTTGGAGAAATGTCTATTCAAGTCCCTGGACCAGTTTTAACTGGATATCTCGCTTTTTTTGTTGTTGAAATGTAAGAGTTCTTTACATATTCTGGATATTAATCCCTAATTAGATATATGGCTTGCAAACATTTTCTCCCATTATGCAGGTTACCTTTTCACTGTTTTGGTAGTGTCCTCTGATGCACAAAAGTTTTAAATTTTGGTACACTCCAATTTATCTATTTTTTCTCAAAAGTGCTCTGTTCTCATATCTAAGAAATCATCACCAAATCCAATGTCATAAAATTTTTCTCCTTACTTGCTTCTAGATATTTGGTGTTTAGGCCTTTAAAGTCATTGATCTATTTTGAATGTTTTTTCAGTGGAGCATAAGGAAAAGATCCAGCTTTGTTGTTTTGTGTGTGAATAATGAGATTTTCCATTACCATTTTTTGAAAAGACCATCTTTTCCCTGTTATATTATCTGAGTATTCTTGCTGAAAATTATTTTACCGTATATTGAAGGTATATTTCTGATCTCTACATTCATTCCATTGTTCTATCTGACTGTCTTTATATTAGTACCACACTTTTTGATTACTGTAGATCTATCATAAGTTTTTAAATTAGGATATAAAACCTCTAACTTAGTTCTTCTTTTAATCAGAATTGTTTTGACTTCTTGGTGTCCCTTAAGATTCTGTGTCAATTTTAGGATGTATCTTTCTATTTCTGGAACAGAAAATAAAGGTATTAGTATTTTGGTAAGGATTTCTTTTAATCTCTACATCAGTTTGAGTAGTATTACCATGTAAGAATATTAATTCTTCCAAACCTTATTGATGACTTTCAAGGTATTTGTGTCTTTTAAAACTTCTTTTAGCAATATTTTGTAGTTTTCAGTGTAAATGTTTTGTCTCTTTGATTAAATATATTCTTATCTATTTTGTTCTTGTAGGATACTATTATAAATGTGATTGTTTTCTTAATTTCTTTAGCTAATTATTTGCTTTTAGTGTATAGAAATGCCACTGCTTTTTTATGCATTGATATTTTTATTCTGCCACTTTGTTGAATGCATTTGTTAATTCCAACAGACTTTGTGTTTGTGTGTGTATGCCCAAGAGAGTAATCTCTAGAGATTTCGGTATATATGATCACATGATTTGCAAACAGATAATATTTCGTCTCTCTCAATTTGAGTTTCTTTTTTTTTTCCAAATTCTCTGGCTGGGTCTTCCAGTAGTATGTTAAATAGAAGTGGCTAGAAAGAGTATCCTGCCTTGTTTCTGGTCTTAGAGGAAAAGCTCCCAGTTTTTTACCACCAATTATTATATTTACTGTATTGTTTTCATATGTACACTTCATTATGTTGAAGTAGTTTCCTTTATGGTAGAGATTTAAGAATTCATGGGAGAGGGTAAGGGGGAACCTATATGAAAAATGTACATCAAAATACATATATGGAAATTTCATAATGAAAAGCATGTCAGAATGAATCACATTAAGGTGTATATTAAAAATTTCCAAAAAAAAAAAAAAAGAATTCATGGGAGGAATAACTCCAACAGTATACTTGATTTTCCTTTAGTTCCACTGGTTTAAAACCTGAGGTACCATCTACCTAAGTCTGATAAATGATCAATAAACTTGGTATAAGTTGTATTGTCTTGGGTAACTGAACCTGACCTTCAAGAATGTAGCAGAAAATTATAAGAGGGAAACTCAAGAACTCTGCATGCTGCTGCTGCTGCTGCTGCTGCTGCTGCTGCTGCTGCTTCTTCTTCTTCTTCTTCTTCTTCTTCTTCTTCTTCTTCTTCTTCTTCTTCTTCTTCTTCTTCTTTCTTCTTCTTTTTGGTACTGTGGGTTGAACCTAGGGCCTCGCACTTGCATGCTTTGCAAGTGCTGGACCACTGAGCTGCACCTTCAGCCCATTTTTTACTTTTTGAGACAGGGTCTTGCTAAATTATGCAGACTGCCTCTGGCCTTGAACTTGCGATCCTCCTGCCTCTGCCTCCCGAGCCACTGGGATTAGAGGCATGCGCCACACATGCTTCTTCTACCACAATACTTAATTGAAAAGATTGACCAGAGTAGTGCAATTTTGTTCATGAAGGACCAGTAAGGACAGAGGTTCCTCAGGAATGAAAAATTGTGTCACTTCATACAACAAAGAACCTTAATCAATCAAAGTGCTAGACAAGGGTAAAGAGAAAATGAATAAAGTAGGTTAATGAAGGAAGGCATAAAGAAGCCAGGACACTGGTGATTGAAATAACTAATGGTAGAAACAAAAAAACATATCCTTTACCTGTGTTTCTTAGCTTGTTCTAGTGTATTACATGGCTAATTTGCCTCTGCTCTTCAACCATCTTTAATTATTTTACCATGGTATACTAAGTTTCCATGTGATTGTTTATAGCATACCAAAATGAGGTGTCTCCCAAATTAAAATGTGATGATATTCCTGTGTAGACCTTGGCCTTGGAGGATAGGTTTAGTCTGAGACCATAGCTTCTAGGAGTGGAACTGGGTGCAGAGTAGGAAAGACTCTCACTTAACAACAGAAAATGGCTATAGGTGTACATAGGAGTGCGATGTAATAGTATGTTGTTGTCATTGGGTGCCACGGAGTCAGTTTCAATGCATAGCTACCCTATATAAAACAGAATGAAACATTCCCAGACACTGTGCCATGCACATGATCTTTTTTATGTTTGAACCTATTATGTTTTTATTGTTTGAAACACAGTTAATGTGTTTCTTCTCGAGTCATGCCACATCAGCAAAAGGAGGTCCCAGGGTCTTTACTCCCTTCTCATCTCTAAAGTTGACTCTACTTTGATGGGACAACTCTTCCCCTATTGTTTCTTGAATACTTTCCAACCTGGGGGTCTCATTTTCCAGCACTATATTTTTCAGTGTTTTTTGGCTATTCACAGGATTTTCAATGGCTAATTGTTTTGGGAGTGGGCTGCCAGGTCCTTCTGCCTAGTCTGTGTTAGTCTGGAAGCTCAGCTGAAACCTGTCCACCATGGATGACACTGCTGGTGTCTATAATACCAGTGGCATAGCTTTCAGCATCAATGTAACACACAAGCTCCCACAGTATGACAAGCTAACATGACATGTATAGTGGGCCTTTTGATAGCACACAAAAACTGATATGGCCCTCCTATGGCTTTAATGTGTCTCCTAAAGTTTATGTGTCATAAATTAACCTCTAAATTTATATACTAAGGGTGTTTTGAGATGAGTCCTTTGGGAGGTAATTAGGATTAGATGAAGTTATGGGGATAGGGCCCTCATGATGGCATTTGTGGCTTTATAGGATGAAGAAGGAGACCCAAGCTAGCATACTTGATCTGTCTCATGGTGTCATGTCCTTTGCCATGTTATGATGTTAGCATGAAGGTCCTCAGTTGATGCTGGAATTGTGTCTTGGACTTCTCAGCCTCCATAAATATGAGCTAACTAAACATTTATTCTTTATAAATTACCTCAGGTAATTTATAAAGAATAATTTATAAATTATTTTTATAAATTTATAAATTTTATAAATTTATAAATTATTTGTAAATTATTTTAAAAGATAATTTATAAATTATTTTTAAAGAATTTATAAATTATTTATAAAGATAATTTATAAATTATTTATAAAGATAATTTATAAATTATTTATAAAGATAATTTATAAATTATAGCAGGTATTTTGCTATAGTTATAGAAAATGGATTAATACAGGACCCAAGGCTCAGGAGAATGATTCATTCAATATTCCATTTTATAAAAATAACTGGATGTTCATATAGGCATTGGAAAAGATTTCCTTAATAGGACCCCAATTGCTCAAGAAATTGCAACAAAAATAGATAAATGGGACCACATCAAATTAAGAAGCTTCTGCACAGCAAAAGAAACATTAACAGAGTCAAGGAAACCTCCACAGAATGGGAAAAAATCTTTGCATTTTATACATCTGACAAAGGTCTAATTACTAGAATTTATAAGGAACTCAAGAAAAAAAAAAACCCAAAACCAAACAACCCAATACACAAGTGGGCAAAGGAACTGAGTAGACAGTTCTCAAATGAAGAGGTCCATAAAGCCATGAAACACATGAAAAAGTGCTCAATATCCCTAGCCATTAGGGAAACGCAAATCAAAACAATGCTGAGATTTCACCTTACACCAGTAAGAATGGCCAAGATCAATAAAACAAACAACAACAAATGCTGGCGAGGTTGCGGGGAAAAGGGAACACTTTTACATTGTTGGTGGAGCTGTAAATTGGTGCAACCACTATGGAAATCAATATGGAGGTACCTCAAAAAACTAAAAATAGATCTACCATAT
>VMDO01032915.1:0-18495 GCA_007922755.1 Pedetes capensis
CTTAGCTTCAAGATCTGACAGGATCAGATGCCACAGTGGTACAGCTGTAGGCATGACATATGTAGGTCTCATTAACTCATTTTAACTAATGGGCAATATTCATTGTGTAAATAAACCTACCTTCTCTTTCCAGTTCCCCATTAATGGACAATTACATTATTTTTACTTTTTCATTTTTGTAAACAGTGTAGTAATAAAAATTGTGGTGTATGATCTCATTTAGATATACATAGGAGTTTTTCCTTTTCATCTTTTTTTTCTTTTCTTTTCTTTTTTTTTTTTTTGTGGGTGTGTGTGGTACTGAAGAGCTGAACCTATGGCATAGTAGGTATTTTCAAGTGCTCTACTACTGAGCTCCATCCCCAGCCCCTTTTTCATTTTTTATCCTGAGACGGTCTATCTCAGTTATACAGGCTGCCTGTTGTCTCGAGCTTGTGATCCTCTTGCCTTTACCTCCCAAATCTCTGGGGTTACAGGCTTGCACCAGCGCCCCAAGCTGACATAGTTTTTCTAAGGTGTATAACTAGAAGTACAACTTTAGATCTTTAGGATAGATACATTCTCATCATTACTAATTTTTAAATATTTTAAAATATTTTAAAATACCAAAATAGTATTTCAATTTATCCCACTCCTAACCCTACCACATGACTCGATAGCACCTAACAACCTAACAACAACAACCCTACCTTGAGCTGGGATTTAGTTCAGTTGGTAGAGTGCCACTCTGCAGTCTCTAGGTTCCCAGATTCGATTCCCAGCACCACGAAAATGGGAGAAGAACATGGCAATCCACTCCTGAGGCAATCCTGAAACAACCAGCCATTGAAAACCCTATGAGGGTCACTATGAGTCGGACGGGACTGGAAGGCACCTAACAACAACAACAACACTACCTTGGGCCTGTTTATCTACATTTTTACCAACATTTGGTGATATCAGACTTATTATCATTCTTATCTTTTAGGATGATATGGCCTCTCATTTTAATGGGTATTCTCTATGTGTCTATCAGTGTAGTTGAATATCACTTCATATATTTATGAAATCCTCCAATTTTCCCTTCTGTGAACTGCATTTTCATGTTTCCTATTTCCAAATGTGTATTTTTCTTTTCTTTATTGAGCTATAAAATTTTTTATGTATTCTATTCTTGTCAGTTATACTATTCTTGTCAGTTATATAGATGGAAAATATCTTCTCTAAGTGTGGGTGTTTTTTGCTTTGTTTTGTTTTGTTTTGTTTGTGTTTTGTTTTGGGGTTTTCTTTTTTATTTTTTGAAAAAAAGTCTCACTCTATATTTTAGGCTGCTGGCCTGGAACTCACTATGTAGCCCAGGCTGGCTCAAACTCATGATCCTCCTGCCTCCAACTCCCAAGTGCTAGAATTACAAGTGTGTACCACTACAACCAACTGTGGGTTGCTTTTTGCTGTTTTTTGTCCCACATTGGTTTTTAATTTAATGAAGTCAAATTTATCATTATTCCTTTGTTGTTATTTAAAATCTTGAAAATTATGAAGACTTGTTTTTTCACATTTGGTGTCTAATCTGAGTATATTTCTGTATAGGGTATGAAGTTGTTCTTGGGTGCCTTGAGTCGTGTCCGACTCATAGTGAGCCTTATAGGGTTCTCAATGGCTGATTGTTTCAGGATTGCTTTGGGAGTGGATTGCCACGTCCTTCTCCCATTTTTGCAGTGCTGCAAATTGAACTTGAGACTTCAGAGACTGCAGAGTGGCACTCTATCAACTGAGCTAAGTCCCAGCCCCTTAGGGTACGAAGTAGAAGACTAAACTCTTTTCTCCATGTATTTATAAGGCTACTCTACATGAAATTTCCACATAAGGATAGGTCTGTTTCTAGGCTCTGGATTTTTCTGCATTATTTATGTCTCTCCCCATGTCAATATCACTGCTTGATTTAATAAGTTTTATCCTTAGTGCGACAAATTTCCTCTCTTTCTTCCCCTCATCTCCTTCTATACCTCATTCTTTCTTTCTATAAACATGTTAGGCCATTCTCAGTCCTTTTTACTTTTGCATAACACTTGGGGTCAACTTATAGAGTTCTGTAAAATTGAATTTACTTTATAAAGTAATTAAAGAATTGTCACCTTTCCAATATTAAGTCTTGCAATTCTTGCTAAGTCTTCTTCCCATGTACCAAACAGTCCTTCAGCAGAATGTTATAATTATCCTTATGAAGATACTGAAATTCTTTTGTTAGATTTATCTTCAGGTAAATTTGCAAAATTTTATGGAAGCGTAAAGGTATACCACTGATTTTGGATGTTGTTCTTGCATTTCAGAGTTGGCTGAGCTTTTACTGGTATTAACAGTTTGTGAATTTTCTATATTTTTCCATGTTGGCAGCCATATTTTTCAGCAAAAAAAAAAAAGATTATTTTGCTTTCTCTTTCTGATCTCTTCATAGTTAAAATAATTACATATGTAATTTGTCTTACTGTATTGGCTAAAATTTCCAGTACAATTTTAAATGAAGTGATAATAGCACACATCACTTACAAAGGATTTAAGTGGTGCTTCCACTGTTTCCCCATTAAGTGTTTTTGCTGGAAAGCCTTGACTGATATCCTATATCCAGTTAAGAAACTTTGCTTTCCTTATAATTTCAGTATGAATTTATGGGTTGCTTTGCTTTTTTTACCCTGACTGGATACTGAATTTTATCAAGTAATTTTTCTGAATCTGTTGAGATAATTATGCTTTTCATCTTCAATCTGTTCATATGGTGAATAAAATTAATATATTTGTCTAATGTTTACTTTGACATTTCAAAAATGAATTCCCCTTGATAATGCCATATATATTTTAGTACCTTATTGGATTTGTTTTGTTAACATTTTATTTATGATTTGCACCATATTTATAAATGAAATTACCCATAAATTTTCCCCTGTGCTACTACAGTTCTAAAACCTCCAGTTTCACAATTTTTACCATCCATCTGGTTGAACAACTTGTAAAGTATTGCCTTTTTTCTATTCTTTAGACTGGTTTATATAAAAAAGTAATTGTGTCTTTCTTAAATGTGTTGCAATTACCTGCAAAGCCCTGTGTCAGGTGAATTTTATCTGTGTTTAACTCCTGATTAAATTTCTTTAACAGTTAAAAAGCTATTCATCTTTTCCTTAACTATTTTTGTAATTTGGGTAATTTTTGTAAGGAATTTTATTCCTTTGAGTAGGGCTTTCAAATTTATCACCATGTAGTTTCTGAACACACATACACACACATACATACACACACATGCAATCTCTGATTTTCTTTGTTATTCCTAACATAATTTGTCTATGCCTTAGCTCTTTCTTTTTTTTAATTAGTCTTGCTCAAAATATTACTATTTTTTATCTTCTCAATGAACCAAAATCCGGTTTTTATTGATACTCATTATTGATACTCATTATTGAGTATCAATACTCATTATTTCCTTTTTTCTATTTCATTAACTTTTACTCGTTTCTTTCACATTCTTTTCCTTCTACTCTCTTTGACAAATTACATATTAATTTCTAGGCTTGAGATTTCTCAAACAAAGCAGAGATTATAAAAAGCAAACTCTAAAGTCCAGGGAAACAATGACAAGGACCTGGAATTTCCAAGCAAAATGGCTTCTTCATTTTGCCTGGTTATCTCCCTAGGCTACTTGCGTGGATTTGCAAGACCACTTTTTCACTTAAACTGAACGTGTGTAAGGGTCTTGGCTTCAGGCAGCAGTCTCAGTTTTGCCTTCATTTTCTTGCTTGGACCCAAGCTTCCTCATCTGATTCCATTTAGGACTGAAAGCCCAAACTTCTGGCTTCCCAGCAATTTATGATACACCACCAGGCAGAGTTAGCCTCACTCCCTTATTATTCACATTTCCAGATCTCTCTGCAGTTGTTAGACAAGAAAAGAATTCTATTTCTTCCTTGAGGACTCAGATACCCAATAATTTCATCATTGTTGTTATTAATGTATTTTCCTGTTTTCTAACTTTTTGTAGAAAGAGGATGTTTCCATTGTCCTAGTTGAGCATTCTGTTGGAACAGGAAGATTTTTCAATTTAGATTTTAAGACACATGGACTCAATATTTAGATAATCTATACTTCTGTGCTCTTTTTGGATCATATTAATATTTGCTATTACTTATACAGTGCACCACAGAGGCGCAAGGGGCTGCACATGTACTGCATTGAGTTCTCACAACAATGCTTTTACAAATGAAGAAGATGAGGCTCAGAGAAGAGGAACTGGTAAACAATTTTCCCTAGAATCACACATTTATTCAGCAGCAGAACCAGGAAGCAGCTCATGTCAGTCAGACCCCAAAACAGATGTGATTGATTCCCAAGCCCCTGGTTTTTGGGTTTCCTGCCGTTCAAGAGATTCTCTTCCCTGTACAAGCCTGCTAATTCCAGGGATGTCAGTGAGTCCCTAAAGGATAAGAAGACCTCAGTAGATTTTTACCTTAAGGTGCTTCTAGTAACTCTTATTCATCCACTAAAAGTTAATAAGTATGTTTTGAAAATGATGACTCTGATTACAAATATTATCATCTAAGGAGGAGAGAATTAAGGAAGGAGGACCAGGGATCATTTTGGACGACAGATTTCAAGCATGCAGATTTATTTCAAACCTCCCCTGAGGATGGAGTACAAAGCATCTGGCTAGTGCTTCTGTGCCTCTGGCAGCCGGGCACAGTGGTTCTTCATGCTGGCAGAGCTCCTGTGTCACCAAGATCTACAGAGCGTGGCCAGCCAAATGAAAGAGGAAGTCTGCAATTAATTAAAAATAAATGAAAACAAAAATCTTCCCCCAGCGGCTTGCTTCTCATCTTGGTTGTAATCCACAGTCAACATGTGGAGGCCATGTGGGGCATTTACCAAATGGAAAAGGTATAGAACTGTGTCGAAGAGACCACAGACAGCTGCTCTGGACCTCCCTAATAATTCTTTTAAATCCTCTCATTCCACCTCATCGGGAGACACAGCAGCATTTTAAATCTGACTGACCCATATAAATTACCTTTCTACTCATCCGGCTGTGAAATTAACAGTCTAGGAAGACAGGTCCTGTCAAGCCTGCTGTGCTGAGCGGCTGAAGGGTTCCGAATAAATTGGGACAGGGAAATGAGACCTGGCAGTTGGGAGAAAACTGGGAGCCTGAGCTTGGACCAGTATAGTAGGTTTGGATCTGGGAGCCAGCATGGGAAGGATGTTGACCAATGGGGCACAAATTGGGTGAGATCATCTGCTGAGCTGAAAAGGAAAGTGCTGGGCGTCTGAGGTCCATACAGAGATGGCTGAGACAGACAGCAAGCCCCTCAAACAGGTTGTTGTTGCTGTTGTTAGGTGCCCTTGAGTTGGTATCTGACTCATAGCAACCCTTATAGGGTTTTCAATGGCTGACTGTTTGGGGATTGCCTTGGGAGTGGATTGCCAGGTCCTTCTCCCATTCAAACAGGTTAAGCCATTGCAATTCAAAAAACAGACCCACAGGTACTTTCCATTTTTAGTGTTACCGGGATTTAGCTCAGTTGGTAGAGAGCCGCTCTGCACTCTGAGGCCCTAGATTTAATCTGCAGCACTGCAAAAATGGGAAAAGGACATGGCAATCCACTCCTGAGCAATCTTGAAAACAATCTGTCACTGGAAATCCTATGAATAGCAGAGAAGCACTGAAATAGTGTCTGGGATGGTATAGTGTCAGGGGGTACGGGGTATTTCATTCTGTTGTACATAGGGTCACTATGAATCAGACCTAACTTGATGCCACCTAACAACAACAACAACAACAAACTCACTAGATTCCTAGAGTAGGATATTTAAACTTTCTTGGTCCTTGTTCACTAAAATTTTTTAATACCACTAGTAACATATATTTAAAAGAAGTAACTAACTCATAACAAAACTGCACTAGTAAATGACATTAGTATATGACAAATCATCATATCATTTTGTGCCTTTCGAAGATGAGATTTGGAAAGGCTGGAACCAACCCAGTGCCTTTAAATACCCATAGTGTCCTCCACAGCCTCACCCATTCCTACGGTGACAGTGTTAATAATTTCTTTTCTTATCTTTATGAGCAAACAGTGAGCCTGGCTTTAAGCAGCACTTGGATTTACCTTCTGTTCACCACCAAGGAAAGACCAAATTTATTAACAAATTCTTACATACTAGGAAGATGAAAGACATCCAGGGAGACAATCACTTTGCTGCTTTCCACTACCCATGTACACACGCACATATGCATACATTTCAGACATGAAAAAGTCTCCAAAGAAGAAATTCATAATTTTTAAACCAGAGGAAATTTGATTTTTTGGAAAAGTTAACTGAAATTAATAATTAAAAAAAAAAACAAGTAAAATAATGAAGAAAGACTGGAGTAAATTTTCCTATATAGATACATCTGAATAAATAAGTAAGCAATGATATGTTAGGAATTTATTTATTTATTTTTATTTTTATTTTATTATTTATTTTTGCTGTATTGGGGAGTTCAACCAAGGGCCTCAACACATGCTTTTTGCAAGTGCTCATCCACAGTACTGTGCCCCTAGCCCATTTTTTACTTTATATTTTGAATCAAGGTCTATGTTATGTAGGCTGCCTGTGGCCTCAATTTGGGATCCTCCTCCCCCTCTACCTCCCAAGTAGCTAGGATTAAAGGCAAGCACCACCAAGTCGCCTAATTTAATCCTTCTTTTAAAGTACAAATAAAATTGATCCACCTTTGAGTTTCTAATAAAAGGTTTAAAAGTGAGAGTCTAAAAGTAATATTCTGGGCTATTTTCTCTCCATTCCAAATCCATCCTTCTTTACTCCACTTTTGGAAGTTGGAGCTGGGATTGTGCAAAATGCATTTCTCCCATTAGGTTCTGCCAATAGGGTGCGCTGGCAGGAGAGGGAAAAGACTGGAGAAGAGGTTATTTCTTCTTCCTGTTAGGTATACCACTCTGGCTTTTTTAGCACTCTCAGAGTTAAGGTCATCAGCCTCCCCCACTGATAAAGTCATCAGCCAGGTAGTTCCCCCAACTCATGTGCTAACCCCCAGTTTAACAGAGGCCTTCCTCCAAACTACCACAGTGTGGGTAGCATCTGCCTCTTCCCAGTTACAAGACCGCCAGTACCACAGAGCTCCTTCCAGAGCTCCTTCCTGAGCTCCTGAGGAGGGGCAGATGCTTAGCGCCCCTCCTTGGAAGGCTGAGAGCCACCGCCTCAAAGCTCCTCCTCAGGCTCCCAAGGAGTGAGAAGCAGTCCAGCCTTTCTGATCCCTGAGTCCCAGTTCTGTGGGACCACGCCTCCAACCACTGGATTACTTTTTGTGTCCCCAGTTCTAGAGTGGTGGTGGCCTCCTGCAGTCTTTAGCTCTGTGTTATCTCAGTATTTGCTTTTTACTCTTTTCAATCCTCCATCTTCTATGTAACCAATTCCCTATGTTCAACTGTCTTGTGAAATATCTATTGTGTTTTCAATTTTTCTGACTGTTTTGATATAGAAATAAAAATCAGAGACTGTATGGAGAAACAGATGTAGTTGCTGGGCTAAAGGACTAAACTAGAATGAGGAATACTAAAGCAGAAAGGTCATTACTGTCATTTAGAATCGGATAAGAAAATGAAGGAAGGAAACTTTTAAATGCACATGCGTTTGGTTTTTGGAAGGCTGTTGTATGGCAGAGAACTTGATACCAGGAAGTACAACTAAATCCAGAACATGACACCATCACAGAGCAGAACTTTTTTTTTTCCTTAAGAAAGAACCTTCTTACAGTCAGCCAAATCCTTGGCTAGACATCATAGAGAAAAACGAACTTTAGAGTCTCAGAACTCTAATAATCAATGCTTCTACCAACCGTTGAGAATACATAAAAAGGTAAAGAAGGAATGTGTATTGGAGCATCATGAACACTAGGCTTAATCTGATAGCCCAGAAGCAACCAGAGATCGATCTGATTGCTTGTAGAATCTAATTGATTACCCAGAAGTTGATCTTTAAAATGCCTGGAAAAAAAAAAAAAAGATGCAAGTGATCCTTAACTAAAGTAGCGATTTCCTGTCGGATATACCAAAGACAGTGTGTTATGTTTAAGAATTTAATAATGCAAGATTGAGGCACCAATCATTTTGTCTTTTGTTATTCCGTTACAGTTGAGTACCATCAGGGGGATAAACTGTCTTATGTGCAGTACAAAAAGACTCTGAAAACTGGAAGCACAACACTTAAAAAAATAATTCTTTCCAGGCGTGGTGTTACATGCCTATAATCCTAGTAACTAAGGAGACAGATGGAGGAGGATCGAGAGTTTGAGGCCAGAAGCAGCCTGTATAATTTAGCAAGACCCTGACTCAAAGTAAAAAATTTTAAAAATAGGCTGGGGATGTACCCAGTAGTAGAGCACTTGCAAAGTATGTGTGAGGCCCTGAGTTCAACCTTTATGTACTACAAAAAAAAAATCTTTTTTTATTTAATATTCTAATCTAAACCTGCTCAGAAGTGATCATGCTTCATATTCTATTTGTGTAAACTCTAGATTGGGAAGGTCCATGGATAGCCAAGGGAAATTCAGTCTCTCATCTATTTATAATAAGCCAGAAAAGTAAGAATGAAAACACAGAGAACTTAGAATCAGCAGGCATTAACATTATATACTAGTGTTCTGATTCTTAATTTCTAAGTTCTATCCAACCATACTACTCTTTGATCTCAGAAGCTAAGCAGGTCAGGCTGGTTAGTCCTTGGATAGGAAACTGTCCGGTAATATCAGGTACTGCAGGCTAGGAAGTAGGACCTGGCGGGCCACTCCCAAAACAATCAGCCACTGAAAACTCTATGAATAGCAGAGAAGCACTGACAATAGTATCGGGCATGGCACAGTGTTGGAGAGTGCTTCATTCTGTTGTACATAAGGATGCTGTGAGTTGGACCTGACTCTACACCACCTAACAACAACAACATGGTACAGGTTTGGTTGATCTTGGAAAGAGGACCCTCATAATCTCCAAGCTATAGGAAATTCCCATATAACAATAACCATCTGCACCAAAAATAATTTGTTAGTATAAGGGAAAAGAAAAAATAGTATGTTCTCCCTTCTTTGCCTATCCCATTAAAGTCCTTCCCTAAGTGCTGTGGTTCTCTGGAAGCAGTTCAGAATATGTGCCCCTGATAGGACTTTCATTCAACATTTTTGTTCCCTAAAACCTCTTGGGAAGTTTTAATTTCTATGCTCAGTCAGAAACCAGTGTGTTTGTGGGAGGGGGCAGACACAGTAGAAAAGGGCCAAAGTTTAACTCAAACTCCAGAGCCTAAGGGTAAAGTTACGTGATATTTTAGCCAGATTCTCCACCCTATCAATATTTACAAGTGCAAATATGACAAGCCCCGTCCCAAGGATCAGTGTTAATATGCCGTAGCAGAACAGCTGTTTCCTAACACACTATGTGGCCCCACAGCTAGTTTGTGTCCTTTAGAAAACAGATTCTTCTACATCTCTGTAATTACAATGACATATGATGGCTCTTTGCAGTTTTTTTAAACAAATATTAGCATATGAGTTTCTTCTCTTAAACTTGCTTAGAGTACTCCATTCTAGTCACTGAAAACCTATAGTCAAAAAGTCAAGTCTTTGGATCTAAACAGAAGCATAGCTAAGTGCAAATTGGAGGGATTTAATTCACATCTCCACAAATTTGTTAAGAACATGGATGGATAGTTACATGGCTTCGTTTAAGCATAAAGTAGAATTTTGTGTGATTAGCCTACAAATTCAAAGTCAGCCTAAAGCTGGCCTCCTGAGGGGCAGTTATTGTTTTCTCTAAAGGTTCTTACCAAAACATTAGATGAGAAACCAAAAGGACCATGCAGTGTTTCCTAAACACCCATGTGCCCATAAATCTAGAGCTGAGTCATACATGGATGCAGGTCAAAAACATCACGTAATTTGATAGTAATGTAGAAAAAAACTAATTATGAAAATGAGCTTATTATTAGTAGTAAAATTGCCATCAACAGTATTATTTTATCATTGTAATAATGCTGAGCTGAAGGTCAGAAGGATTAAATGACTTTCCAAAATTTCCATCTAGTAAATTGAAAATTGAGATGTCCATGGAAATCTGACTGTCAATGTTAGGTTCTTTCTATAATTCCATCATGAATAAGGACTGTGGCATAGCACCCTTAGCTTTGATTCTGCAGGGCAGAATTAATATTTTTATAATTACCTTTGTGAGTCTTTCTAATCCTTTAGACTCAGCTCAAGTTCTATCTATTCCAGAACACCTCCCTTGCTCAGGGATTGGCAGAATTAGTATCGTGAAAGTGGCTCTACTATCAAAAGTGCTCTACAGAGTCAACATGATCTCCATCAAATTCCAATGACATACTTCTCAGAAATAGAAAAAAAATCCTATAGTTCATAGGGAAGCACAAAAGAGTCTGAATAGTCTTATCCTGAGCAGAAAGAGCAATGCAGGGGTATCATAATATCTAACATCAAATCATATTATAAGGCCATAGTAACAAAAACAGCTTGGTATCTGCATAAAAACATACATGAAGGTCAATGGAATTGAGTAGAGAATTTAGAAACAAACACACACAATTATGGTCACCTGATTTTTGACAATGGAACCAAAAACCTCTTAAACAAATGAAGCTGGGAAACCTGGATATCCACATGTAGAAGAACGAAAACAGAACACTATCTCTCATCATGTACAAAAACCAATTCAAAATGGATCAAGGATCTTCATATAAAACTAGAAACTATGAAACTACTGGAAGAAAATGTAAGGAAAACTCTTCAACATATAGACATGAGTTCTTAAAAGAACTCCAGTAGCCTAGGAAATAGTAGCAAGAATTGACAAATGGGGCTACATGAAATTAAATGTTTCTGCATGTAAAAGAAACAATCAATAAAGGGAGAGTCCACAGAATGGGACAAAAATCTTTGCCAACTATACATCTGACAATGGGTTAATATCTAGGATAAAGAACTCAAAAAATTACCCCCCAGACACAAATAATCCAATAAATGAGTGTACAATTGACTTAATTCTTAAAATAAGAAATACACATGGCCAATAAATATCTGAAAAAATGTTCAATACCCTTAGCCATCAGGAAAATGCAAATTAAAGTTACACTGAAATTCCATCTCACTCCAGTCAGAATGGCCAGCATCAACAAAACAAACAACAAATGCTGGCGAGGATATAGGGGGAAAGGAACCCTTGTACATTGCTGGTAGACTATAAACTGGTACAGCCATTATGGAAATAAATATGGCGGTTCCTCAGAAAACTAAAAATAGAACTACCATATGCTCCACTTATACTACTCTTGGGCATATACTCAAAAGAATCTAAGTCATCTTACCATAGAGACACCTGAACTTCCACGTTCATTGCAGCACTGTTCACAATTGCAAATATATGGAATCAGACCAAATGTCCATCAACAGATGAATGGGTTTTTAAATTGTGGTATATATACACATTGGAATATTATTCAGCCATACAGAAGAAGGAAATCATGTCATTGGCAGAAAAATAGATGGATCTGGAGATCATGATTTTAAATGAAATAAGCCAGACTCAAAAAACAAATACCACATGTTTTCACTCATATGCAGAAGCCAAATGTATCCCCAAATCAAAAATACATATACATGTATTTATATGCAAGACTGGAAAGTACAAAGATATGTATCTAGGAGGAGGAGATTAGTGGGAGGGAATAACATTGGGAGTAATGAAGGAGAGAACAAGTGCAAAATGCACAATTCACCTGTATGCTAATAGCATAATGAAACTTATTATACTGTATTCTAATGAAATAACAATAAAAAGTTTTATCTTCTCCAATGTTGTTGTCGTTGTTAGGTGCCACTGAGTTGTGTCCAACTTATAGTGAACCTCATAGGGTTTTCAATGGCTGTTTTCAGGATTGCTCCAGGAGTGGATTGCCATGTCTTTCTCTCATTTTTGTGGAGCTGGGAATCCAACCCAGACCTCAGAGACTGCAGAGCAATGCTCTACCAACTGAGCTAAATCCCAGCCCATCTCCTCCAGTAAGTCCCCTTAGTTATACTCCACCTGTACTCTCTGCATCCTCTGAAGTCTATCACATATACTCCTTGCCAGGCATGGGAATTACCTGTCACAAGCATATTGTTACCTCTGCAACCAGGCATTATATTTCTTTGCAGTTTCTAAAATGCCCAGTCATAGTAAAAACTTAAAACTCAAAAATACATGCTGATTGACTAATTGCTTGATTGAAAGTTTTACTCAAAATCATTTTGAATGCCCTTTCCAAACTCAGCTGATTTTTTTTCAGGGCCTCATGCTTGTATGCTCTGCAAGTGCGGGACCACTGAGCTGCATCCTCAGCCAATTTTTTTACTTTTTTGAGACAGGGTCTCACTAAGTTACCCAGACTGCCTCTGGTCTTGAACTTGTGATCCTCCTGCCTCCGCCTCCCGAGCCGCTGGGATTACTGGCGTGTGCCACTGAACCCGGCCCAAACTTCAGCTGTTCTTATGGTAGGAAAAGTCTGGACTTTTTGGTTTTGCCTTTTCAGCTATCCAAATTGCAGATAGTTTTGCAAGATTTTACATTGTTTTTGCATGTATAGACCTAGCCCAGGGACTATATTCAAAACTGTTAAAATCATTATGCAGTGATTCCAGCCAGTTATAATAGAACAGAATACCAGAGGCTATCTGTGTATCAAGCATTAACCTTTTAGTTGATAGACTGAGGTAAGAGCACGGCCAGAATGATAAGAAGGCAGCTAGGGCTAAGGGGCTCAGGGCCTCTCTATCAAATACTTCTAGTGGAAGTATTCCAATAATTTAACAACTGATATGGTTGTATTGGTGCAAATTTTCATTATCATCATCAGCCTGACCTCAAAATCTTCATATGCAGCAATTGCCTACAGGAAAAATTAAGCAGCAACTAGATGTGATCTAAATAGGATTGGGTCTCCACTCTTGTATGGAGGTTTTTAAAAACAAATAGAATAATTTCCATTTCTTCCAGGCTTACACAGCCAATATTTACGGACACTTTAGAATCAACAAAACAAAAAACTATCAGGAATTAGTTTCTAAACTGAAACTTGAAGTAATTTATGTTAGAATTACCTAATGACACTTGATTTTTGAATATTTATATTTGTCATTTCCTATACTTTCATTGATCCTACTAACATTACTATGAATAATTATTAGCAATTTGTATTCCACCTTATTCTAAAAACATATTTGAAAATTCAAACAACAATACAAGATAAATTATATTTGTTATAAGTGTGATGACTTGGAATTAGTAAAAGAAGAAAAGATAGGAGCGCTATTAGGATAGAGAGTACTGGCTATAAAGTCTGATAAATTTGGAATAAGTGAGCTATGGATTTAGGCTCTAATCTTTCTAGCAGATAAAATGCAGAGGGAAGCATCCATTATAAAATACTGAGAATCCAGAGATTAAAAAACAAATCAACTGCTTAGAAAAATCTACTGATTCATTCGCTTGAGACTGCTCTCAATAATCAAAGTATGCTTGAAATGGAATTTTTTTACATACTGGGTTTTTTATATCAGAAGCTTGACGAAAAATGCTGGTAAACAAATAAAAAGCCTTACTTTGTAGGAGTTTTGCCCGCACTAAACTTGATTTATTCAAGCTTCTCTTCTCTTAACAAAGTTCCAGATGATCCAAACTCCTCTCAGTAAACAAATCAGTCTTAAAATTTTGAATCCTGAGTGTTAGTTAGCTTTCCATAACTAAAGGAATCAACTTAAATGAGTAAAGATTTGTTTTAGCTCACAGTTTTAGAGGTTTCAGTCCACGGTCAGCTGGTTACATTGCTTTTTAGGCAAGCAACAAGGCAGAACGTTATGGCATGGATGCATGGGAAAACAAAGCTACTTACCTCATACTGGCCAGAATGAAAAAATACAGAGAGAGAGGCGGGGGTAGGGGAAGGGAGAGAGAGAGAGAGAGAAATATCCCATTCAAAAGCAAGTCCCCCAATGACCTAACTTCTTTCCATTAAGCCCCACCTCCTCCACCTCCCAGTGGTGGCTTCAACTGAGAACTAAGCCTTTAGCATACTGGCCTTACTAGAGGACATTCAAGATCCAAACAGTAACACTGCGCAAAAGCAGTCTGTACAAAACAACCGCATTGGAGGTATGTATTCTCCCTGAACTAAGGGAACCTAAAAAAAATAGAAAGGGATTTACATGACATGTTTTTGGCTTGTCAGTCCCCTAAAAGAAAATAATAGTTGCTGTGTCAAGGATATGCTCAGACCTGACCAACATCCCATACCATCAACAAACTCAGACCTGGAATCCCATCTTGAGCAATTACCTATAGGCCCATTGCATTTGAAATTCAATTTATGTAGCTCTTAACTCTAAGCAACTCCAATAGGAGAGATAGCCTTTTTATAATATACATTTGGGATATGCTCCTTTGTGTTTCTGGAGAATAGATGTGTTTTCGAACTTTTTTTTTTTTTTGACAGATTGATGTAATTGGCTTTAGTGATTCAGAGGCAGCACTCATTTCAGAGGCATTTATAGAAGATGTATATTAATAAGCAGAGTCACTCTCTCCTTCCATTTCCCTAAAGGCTTCTCAGAGGAAACTGGAAGATGTGATTTTGTTCCCTTGTTCCACCGCACTCTTTTCTTGTCCCAATATACTAAATCAGAGAACCACAAAAAAACAATCATTGGAGCAGGGTTGGAAAACACATGGGCTTATGGTATCACCATCATCACCCCCTGAGAGTTCAGTGTCTAGGACCCAAAGTCCAGTGGAAGACACACAGTTACTATAAGGCAGTAGTGGTGGGAGTAAGAGCAAATGTGTTTCTGTTTTCACCATTTTGCTCTCAATCTGCCATACCATGGAACCCTGTGTGGCTCAATGGATTTTTTAAATGTAACTTTCACAGTACATGGTAAGGTTGAATACGATATATTTTCAACGTTTTCTAAAATTCAGAATATATAATTAGTATTTCTTTGTTAATTTGAATTGTTCTGAAAATGTTGAGGACTTGAGGAGGTACACAAAATAATTTAATGAACTCAGTTTTTAAATTTAAGTCACTAATCTTATTTCCTTTAATAAGCCCATGAACCAAACTCCCCTGGCTCATTAATCCTGAAATCAGAAGTCAACTCCAAAAGGAGAAGCTCTTAATATGCTTAAAATGTTGAACACTTTTACAACTCTTTCTTACACAAAAACTTGTTTGAATTTATCTGACAAGAACAAATTTTTTCTAGCTTTAAGAATTTTCCCCTAGGCACTAGTGCTCTTTAATGGGCATATAATGAAACTTTAATAAGTAATTGTTGGAAGGAAAGAAGGAAGGAGGGAAGGAAGGAAGAAAGAAAGGAAGGGTAGGAGGAAGGGAGGGAGGGAAGGAGAGTGGGAGGGAGGAAAGAAGGAAAGGAAAGAAAGGAAGAGAAGAAGGAAGTCAGGCAGGCTTAGTTTACAGATAAGAAAATGCAGAAAAGTTAGTGATTTGTCAATGCATATTGCATTGGTTCAATTCAAAAATATTAAATCTACTTTTATTGTTGTTGAAAACTCTGTCTACTCTGCCAAGAAAATAAGATAAGACATTGCATTTTCTAGCAAATCACAATATCATTTACTATCTCCAAATAGTTATTCACTGCTGACACTTGATTCCAGTTCTTCCCCAGTCTCTCATTCAGATTTTTGTATTATTCCCCTCACTGTAGTAAAATCTTGACTCTAACTGCAAACATATCCCACAATTTAGACCAACATTGTCAAAAGTTTCCAGAAGTTTTAAGGCATGACTTCGGCATTTCACTTTTTATGCTAATTCTTAATTTGGTTTCAAGGCTTTCAGTAGAAATTTCTCATTTGCTGCTCATGCCACAGAAAGGCATGATTCCTTAATTTTTTATTGTTGTCAACTCCTCTGTGCCATTCATTTTAGCTCCTAAGCAAATAACTGAAGTTTTCATTCAAATCTCTCAGAGACATCATAGTGAAAAATTTAAATTCATACAGATATGACACAAACATAGAAGATAATGAATGTTCCTGAGGCTTGAAACAGAATAACAAATGTACGATCGTTGCACAATTACACTGCTACGGACTCAGTTAGGTCACTCAGAATTAATATGTTGAACTCCTAAGCCTCAATGTGATAGTCATGTGGAGAGGAGACCTTTGGGAGGTAAATAGGCTTACAGGACATCATGAAGGTGGGGCAGTCAAGCTGGGAGGAGTGGCTTTGTAAGAAGAAGAAGAGAAGAACACTGTCTGTGAGTGAGGTCACAACAAGAAGACAGCCATCTGTAAGCAAGGAAGAGATCCATCACCAAGAGACAAAACTTCTGGCACCTGCATCTTAAAACTTCTCACTTGCATAACTGAAAAATAAATTTCTGTTTTTAAGCTATCCAGTCCACGGTATGTTGTCCCATCAGTCCATGCAGACTAATACCCAAATTTGACTTTAAAATCTGACTTATATTTAGTCTGTGATTAATGAGATGACTAAGGCTGCACATTAGAGCTTTTAACATTGAATGAATGCTTCCTAATCATTTTTATTATGAATCATTACCACTGTCACATGGGATATATCAGTATTCTCACCTCCTTTTCATGAAGACACTTGATGCAAGAAGGGCAGCACATTAGGCTAACCAGGGAGATGAACTATAGAGAAGAAACTTCAACTTGGGATTCATAGTGTGTTTCTTCAGGCCCGCTCCTGCTTGTCTTCTAGGAGTCACAGACGTCTGGAAAGTGTATTGAATGCTAAAGAATCAGTCTTATACATGAAATTGGCTCCATTTGACCTTACACATTCTTCTATCAAAGGTCCTGTAATATTGCATTTTATTTTTACATGTCAAATCCGCCCTACTTGACCAGGAGCTGTCATTATTTCTTGTTTGTTTGCTTTGGGTGTTTTTAGGTGGTGGGGAAGGGTTGTTTAGTTTGTTGCTAGTGGTGGTGGTGGTTTGGGAGTCTTTTGTTTGTGTGCTTGGTTGAATGGTTTGGTGTTTTGAGGTGCTGGGGACCGCTGAACCCAGGGCCTAGTGCATGCTAGGCAAGTAAGTGCTCTACACAGAGCTGCATCCCCAACCCTCTTTATTATTTTTTTTTCCTTCTTTGCATCTGGAATGGAGCCCAGCATGAAATAGGACCCTCACAAGTATCTCTCTTTGTCTTAGTTTTTAATGAGGAGAAAAAGAGATCATGAGGGTCAATACAGAAGGCTAAGACAAACCAATCAAAGAAGATAGTGGGTTTCAAAACACAATACAAATGCTAGGCATGATTATTATTATTTCACTGTCCAGAAAAGTAATCTTTTTGGAAAGCAGTTGTGATAATTTTTTAAGTTTGTTCTACTTCTATAAGTATATATGACTAAATCACTGTCATTTAGATAGGTTTGCATTTTTATGGCTTACCTGATATATGACCATGAAATATTACCAAATCTTTTGGAGGAGATGAGTAGCTTAACTTAAAGCTTCCAATTCAGAGCCTATCCACATAGGTACTGAAAAGTTAGCTCTCTCCACTCCCTGTGAGTCTCTACTTAGTAAGGGCAAACAAACAAACAAAAAAAGGTAATCTTGCATTGTTTCTCTGTAATTTGTCTCATTTCTCAAAATGGCCTCCTGAAGAATCCTTACTAAATTATAAATGTACTTCATTCTTGGTTTTATAGTGAGTGTCTTCCTGTTGTTACAAGTTGAGAAGCATTAATTTACTATTTCATTACTGTCTTAATTTTGGTTTGACTCTACAGGTTAGTCTGGGCTTACTCAGGAAGGACTCTTGTAAAAGAGATGGGAAAACAAAGCACCAAGTTCTAGGACTACCTACAATAAGAGCTGCATAAAATATTTTTGTCACCTACCTTTTCTTCAGTCTCTTTTATGTCATTAATTATTTTTCTGAAATCACTGGCAATCATTTCTCACTACTGAACTTTCTTCATTTCTGACACCTCTCTCCACACTACCCCTACCCATACAAATATTTTTTCTACTATTTTCGGGGGGGGGGGGTTGCATCTGCTCTATTATTTATATAAAAACGAAAAAGATGTTTATGAGTTAAAGTAAATTAAATTGAATTGAACTTACAAACTATAATATACTCTCATACATTAAAAATATGACAAGTCTTTGGTTAATTCCATTGTCTTAATTATCTTATTTGACTAGAGTATTGTATTTCTATTTTTCTCCAGGAAACTATTTATTCTTTTTGCCAGGGTACAGATAGGCATTTTGGATGGCCTCATGACCACATTTCCATCTTGTTTTCTAATATTAGTTTGTGCAGGTATGGAAATAGGATGTATGTAATAGCAAAATCAGACATAATTGTCATGTGCACATCCCTAAAGCATTAAGATTTGGGCTTCCCTAATATC
>VMDO01032916.1:0-18488 GCA_007922755.1 Pedetes capensis
CAGATGACCCTGTGCAAGAGTACATGATCTCACAATGGGGAATGAAATAGTCTCTTTGACAATTGATATTTGGAAACTTTGATAGCCACATGAAAAAAAAATAAAAGTAGTTGGATGTTTACCTTATACCATATACAAGAATTAACTCAAATATGATAGATAAATAAATATTAACCAAAAATGTAAGGAACTTAAACATAAGACCTAAAACTATAATATTCCAGGGCTGAGGGTATAGCTTCATGTTTGAGTGCTTGCAAAAAAAAAAAAAGCATGCATGAGACCCTTAGTTCAACTCCCTAGTACTGCAGAGAAGGAGGAGGAGTTCGAGGGGAAGGAGGAGGAGGAGAGGAAAGAAGAGGAGGAGGAGGAGGGTGGCAATGGAGAGGAGGAGTAGGACGGGTAGGAGAAGGAGGAGGAGGAAGAAAGCAAAAAATAATTATAAAAGAAGAAAACATAAGGAGAAACCAGGATATTGTCTTTTGCAATGATTTCTTGAACAAAACACCAAAAGTGTAGGCAGCAAAAGTAAAAATAAACTAAGACATCAAACTTTAAAACCCTACAAATGAAAGTAAACAATCAACATCGTGAAAATACAACTGATAGAATTAACAAAAATATGTGCAACTCATAACTCATAATAGGTTAGTATCCAAAATATATAAAGAATTCCTACAACTCAACAACAAAAAACAAACAGCAAGTTGAAAAATGGGCAAAGGCCTTGAATAGACATTTCTCCATAGAAGATACATAAATGAACCAGGATTGGTCGTGGACTCCTGTAATCTGAGAGCTACATAGTGAAACCTTCTCAGGAAGAAAGAAAGAGAGAGAGAGAGAGAGAGAAGGTAGGAAGGAAGGAAGGAAGGAAGGAAAGAGAGAGAGGGAGAGTAAGGAAGGAGAGAGAAGGCAGGGAAGGAGGAAGAGAGAGAGAAAGAAAACAGACGGGCTGAGGATCTTGCTCAGTAGCAGAGCACTTGCCCAGCATGTCCAAGGCCCCGGGTTCTAGCCCCAGCACCAATCCCAGCTCCCCAGCCTTTTTCTTTTATCTTGAGACAAATGGCCAATAAACACAAGAAATTATGCTTTACATTTCCAGAAAAGTGCAAATGAAAACAATAATGAGCGGTCACCTCACACCCGTGTTAAAATGGCTTCTATCAAAAAAGTAAGTGTCGATGAGACTATAGAGAACTTGGAATTCTTTTTCATTGTTGGTAGGAATGTAGAATGATATTGCCACTGTTAAAAACACCATAATATTTCTTCAAAATATTATAAATAGAATTACCACATGATTCAGCAATCTCACTTCTGGTATGTAACCAAATAATTGAAAGCAGAGGCTTTAACGGATATTTGCATAACCATGTTCACAGCAGCATTATTCACAATAGCTAAGACGTGGAAATACCAAGATGTTTGAGGACAGGTAAATGGATAAAGAAAAGATGGTATATTTGTGCAAAGGAATGCTTTGCAGCCTTACAAAGGAGATATCATTACATAATGCAGCATAGATAAGCCTTGAGGACATTATTCTAAGTGAAATAAACCAGGCACAAAAGTACACATACTGTTTGACTCTACTCATATGCGGTATCCAGAACAGTCAAAAATCATATAAACAGAAAGTAGGAAGGTAGTTGCCAAGGCCTGAGAAAGGGGAAATTAGTGTTTAATGAGCATGCTTTCAGTTTTGCAAGAAGAAAACGTTATAGAAACCTGTTGTACAACAGCATGAACATACTTAATATAGTGAGCTCTATACGTTTAAAGGGCTGGGATTTAGCTCAGTTGGTAGAGCGCTGCCCTGCAGTTTCAGGTCCTGAGTTCGATGCCTAGAACCACAAAAATGGGAGAAGGATGTGGCAAGCCACTCCCGAGGCAAAACGGAAAAACAGTCAGCCGTTGAAAACACTATGAGGGCTGTTATGAATTAGACACAACTCAACGGCACCTAACAACAACATACTTTTAAAATATTTAGCATGGTAAATTTAATGTTGTGTGACTTTTAACCATAATTGAAAATAAAATTTAAGCCATGCCTGGTGGCACACAACTTGTCATCGCATTCACTTGGAGTCAGAAGCAAGAAGATCACAAGTTCAAGGCCAGTGATAGCCTGCACAACTTAATTGAGACCTTGTCTCAAGATAAAAGTAAGAAAAAGCCTAGGGAGCTGGGCCTGGTGGCACATGCCTATAATCTCAATTCATGGGAGGCTGAGACAGGAAGATTGGTGCAAGTTCAAGGCCAGCCTAGATGACAGAGCAAGACTCTGTCAAAACAGAAAGAAAGAAAGAAAGAAAGAAAGAAAGAGAGAGAGAGAGAGAGAGGAGGGAGGGAGGGAGGGAAAGAAAAAAGAAAAGAAGAGAGAAGAAAGGAAAGGAAAGGAAAACGAGATATAGCTCAGTGGTAAAGCACTTGCCTAGTGCAAGGTCCTGGGTTCAATCTCCAGTACCAGAAAAGGGAAGGGAATGGAAGGGAAGGGAAGAGAAAGGAAAGGAATCAAAGAAAATTTAAACTACAGCTGGGCACTGTGGTGCATGCCTGTATTCCCAAGGACTTGGTAGACTGAGGCAGAAAGATGGAAAGTTCTAGGCCAGAGGCAACCTGAAGAATTTAGTGAGACTCTATCTCAAAATAAAAAATTAAAAATGGGCTGGAGGTGTCTCTCTGTGGTATAACACTTGCGAAATGTGTTTAAGGCCCTAGATTCAAGCCTCAGTACACCTCCCCCAAATTAAACCTCATAGAAATTACCACTTCAGAATTAAAACCTTCAATTCAATGAAGATCAATTTAAACAAAGTTGAAAGACACTGGCAAACTAAAAGACATTTGTAATTTCTAAAATCCGCAAACAATTAATATTTGAAACATACACAGACTTTGCAAATCAAAAAGAAAGACAGGAAGCCAAATAGAAATTTATATAACATATATATTACAAAATATAAGAAAGAAAATTTAAGTCTGTTGGCGACAGGTATAACTCAGTGGCAGAGCACTTCCATGGCATGTTTGAGGCCCTACTTCAATCCTCAGCATCACAACACGCACAGACACACACACACACACACACACACACACACACACACACACCTCTAAACCATTCCAGTACAGAAACATAATGCAGAATGTTCATCAAATCATTGCTCTCCCACTATGTAGTTAGAGAAGCACAGTAAATTCATGCTTCAGAATAATATTCAGAAATTGTTGATGTTGTTAGGTGCCCTCAAGTTGGTCGACTCATAGTGACCTTCATAGGGTTTTCAATGGCTGATTATTTGGGGATTGCTTAAAAAAATGGGTCTTATTATTTAATAAGTATATGTAAGGTCAAGAAATAAAACTGTGGTGCCAGATGTGGTGGCGCACACCTGTAATCCCAGCACTTGGGAGGCTGAGTCAGGAAGATCAATGCAAGTTTGAGGCCAGCCTGGTGTATATAGCAAGTTCCAGGCCAGCCTGGGTTACACAGCAAGACCTGTGTCAAAAAAAGAATGAAGGAGGGAAGGAAAGAAAGAAGGAAGGAAGGAAGGAAGGAAGGAAAGAAGGAGAGAGGGAGAAAGAAAGCAAGAAAGAAAGGGAGAGAAGCTATGAACTATTAAGCAATCAGTGATTGATTAGTTTCTGGGAAGCAATTGCTCTGTCTCTAAAGTTTGTCTCTTTCTCCTGGCTTTTAGTTTGTTTGGTTATCTCCCTTTAGCCCACTGGTTTATCTTTTCCTTTATTTTGTATTCTTTTTCCTATATAGTTTCAACTTTCCCACCATCACTTTGGTTTTGATATGATAACTCATCATACACACTCTACATCTCTTTTCCCCATATGTTCCTGACTTTACTTCCTAGCTTCTCTGTCTGCATGCTTTCATGTTCAGTTTCTCTTTAAGAGACAAGTCTCATGCCCTTAACGATTCCTAGTTCAAATACAACCATACCTTGTTTAGCACTAGTACTAGCACCAGCATTCTTGGAAATGTTACCGCTACCCAACACTTCACAGGGTTATTACACCTTTCCATATGTAATGGTACATAAACAATGTACCATTAGTTTCTTGGATGACATTTACATTTTCTTTGTTACCTAGACACATAGTGACCCTCATAAGGTTTTCAATGGCTCATTTTTTCAGGACTGCTCCGGGAATGGATTGCCACATCCTTCTCCCATTTTTAACAACAACAACAATTTGTTAGAATTGTTTTAACAACTGCTTTAGGATAAAATATGTCTTCAGCACTGGAAGTCACCCAGTACAAATGATTGCTTAGACTTACACTTCCAGTAGGGCTCGTCATTGTGGCAACTTATTGGAAATACATTAACTTTATAGACCAATTTGTAAATAGTTGATTTTTTTTAAGGTAGTGTAGCATTGAACTCAGGGCCTCATGCATGATTTTGCAGGTGCTTTACCACTGGGCTGTACTCCCAGCCCATTTTTTACTTTTTTATTTTTTTCTTTTGAGACAAGGTCTTGCTAAATTACAAAGGCTGCCTCTAACCTCAAACTTGCAATCTTCCTTCCTTCTCCTCCCAAGTCCCAAGTCACTGGGATTACAGGTGTGAGCCACCTCACTTGGCTGATTTCTTTTCTGTTGCCCCATATCTCTCTATGTAGATAGATAGATAGATCACATTTATATGCAGCCTCACTTCTTTAGATGTTTTCTACATAATTATGGTTGTCAAGTTTTAATATTCTTTTCTTTTGGCCATTTTTGTAGGTTAATTCCTACGTCATTATAGAGCTGTTGTCCTTTTGAATATGGCTTCTTATATTCTATTCACTTTTCTTGCTACCTCTTGCCAGTATAAAAAGAGACTATTGACTTTCCCAAGTTAAAGTGTATTCTTGTTTCTGACTGGATTCTTATTTTGTTCCTCTAGATAACTCCTAGTTTGAGACAGATTCTCCATCTCCATCTTGTTTTTGTTCTTTTCCACTTTTATTGCAGTCTTTATGCTGATTTTTTTTTATGTTATCATTTCTCTTTGAATGTGGTCAACCATCTACTTGGGAAAAAATAGTAGTGAAGCTTTGATTGGGGGTTTCTGCTAACCAAGTATGCTATTTCCTTATCCTTAAATTTTTTAACATTCAAAAGTTTGGCGTGACTCACAGCAATGGTCTTAAATCCCAACTCTGTATGCTCCAATCCGTGTTTCATTGCCTCTCTACCCTCTCTTTCCTCATTTGACCTCTGGGAGTCTTTCTTAATTAGAAAATAATGTTGTTCATAGAAAAGCTTTGTCACTGAACTTCCAGACAAAAGGGTAGCCTAAACAACCAGTACCCTTTCCACAAACAATGCTATCAGTTAGACATACTGACCAGTGAGCTTTAGTTCAAACTACGTGTATCTTTTTAAGCACAGTTTTTGTATTGTACATCAAAAGTGTGATATTATTTAAGAACACAGATTGAAGCTAGGCATGGTGGCTCATGCCCATAATCCCAGCACTGAAGAGATAAGGGAAGAGGATCACGACTCTAAGGCCATACTGGGCAACAGAAAAGTTTGAGGCTAGCCTGGGCTACATAGCAAGACCCTGTTTCAAAAACAAAAACAGACAAACAAAAAAATAGAAGAAAGAAATCTTAAACTTTCCATATTAGATTTATTACTAGCAATAATATTGGTATTGTAACTGGTAACTGTACAACAATCTCTAGCTATCTATGTATGTATATTGAATGGTAAGGACAAAGGAAATGTAGGAAGATCTGCCCTTTCACATGCACTTGCTTCCCCTTCCTCTTCCCAACATGAGTTGAAGTAGCACAAGGCCCTTGCTGGCACCGTGTTCTTGAACTTTACAGCCTCTAAAACTATGAGCCAGAATAAACCATTTTTCTTTATAAATTGTGTGTGCATGTGTGTGTGAAGGTTTTAGGAATTATCTTATTTAGAGTTAGTTCTCCCAGAACCTTCAACAAGGATTCACATGAGAGTAATTTAGTTGGGAAATGCAAATAACACTTATAAGAAAATGCGAAAATAATACAGGGAAGGACAGGCCACCCATAAGGGCTGTGCTACTAAATCAGCTATTGCAGTAAGCAATTAAAGCTCAGCCCACAAGTAAACTCTGAGAATGCTGAGCACACAACTCAGAATTATCCAATGCTACAGGAAAACAGACTTTTAGTCAGATACAGATACTAACAGCTGGGAATGAGCTGAATTTCCCAGAGTATGGATGGGGAACTGGCTTCATCTAATACAGTCCATCCCCTACAACCAAGTAAATATACTCTCTGCATATTAAGCTCACTTTGTCTTGTTATTGTTTCTTCAAAGTGGTGTTGTTGTTGTTGGGTGCTATTGAGTCAGATCCAACCCAGAGCAACTATGTAAAACAAGATGAAACACTACCCAACTTTGTGCCATGCACAGGATCTTTTTATGTTTGATACCATTGTTGCAGGCACTGTATTTCTTCTCAAAGTGTAGGCAGTCGCAATTTTTATTTCAAAAAATAAAGAAAAAAAAACTTACAACAGGAATAATATTGGCCCCAGCTACCATGTCTCCTAGTCTTTCCGATTATTTCCAAGGCCACCACTGATAACTCATCCTGTCCTTCTAACGCACATTCTAGATTCACTCTAGGACAGTACTTCTGCTTATGCAGTTCTGTTGTTTGATGGTGTAAATTAGCTCTTCATACCTGAGCATTCTGTACCTCTGATTGCCTGGACTTTGTCAGAATGCTGCTCTTGCAATTTCTATTTCTGGTACTCATTGGATTCAAAGGCATTAAAAGGCAGTCAGGAAGAGTCCTGAGTTCCATACATGCTTCTCCCTGACCCCACTATGTAGCAGTGATCACCCCTCCTCACAATAATCAAAGTCCTCTCAATATACTAAACCCTTCTTTACCTTCTAGTCTATAGTATAAGGAGTCAAAAATGACCAGAAAACTGCTATAATCCTAAATTTGTGTGAACCATTATTTTATCTCCTGGGAATCAAACCTAGGGTCCTATAAACCTTAAAATTGTGAGGATTGAGAGTACCTATTGTCCCAAGTGGGTCACTTAGAGTTATGCTATAACAGCAACTCCTACTTCCATAGCTTGGACCATGGATCCATGTAATCTGTCTAAGGAATACAGCAGTTTATGTTGGCCTATGGTATATACCACATTGGCCTTTGTTTTACCTCTAAGTAGACTTTCCAATATTTGAGCCAGTAACTTCTCTGTGATACATTAAGACAAGTGGATCCTATGGACATGTGCTTGCCCTTTGGTAGAAACGTGGTCCCCTGATCCAAGGTGAAGCTATGTGAGATACCATAACTATCAGTCAGACACTCTGATCCCTCAGATAATGGTGATGACAAGGCACGAGGGCAGGAAAGGTATACTTACAACTGAAACATCTATCAATCTAATAAGGACAAATGATTGCCATCTCCAGGTTTCTTCTCTTCAAAGAATAATGTCACATCAAGGGCTCAGCATCAGTTTTTGCCACTGACACTTTGAACATTCTGTAGCAGCTGTACCCAAATCACCCTTGATTAGAGGACCTAAGCTTCTAGGTCAATGCATCACCTGTGTTCCTGTACCAAGCTACCACATTCATGGGTCATTTGTGCAAACACTGGAATGACCAAGAAGAAAGACTCTCTAACCTCCACTGCAAAAACAATCATATAGTTTATATGTTTTTCAATGCCTTCTCTTATATAGAGGATACAAAGATAAACATACTTTGTGTCTCTTCCTACTGATCAATCCACTTTCCTCATCCCCAGAACTTTTTGTCATTGATCTTCCCATCTCCTTCCAGATCCCTTAACAATAAGCCTTTCCATTGCTAAAGCTTTTCCTCAGTGTGTAGAAAACTGAAAGCATAATAGCTTTTTTTTAGCTTAGCAAGACTATCTTGTCATGCCCCAAACCATAGAACTTCTATAAGTTTTACGAGTGTGACAGACTACTGAAACTGTAGGATTTATCTTAAATATTCTGATATATATCTGACCAAGGCATCCAGAGGACTCACAACTTCCTTCTGCAGGTCCAGTTAATGTCAGGTCATCAAAATGGTAAACCAGCATGAGTTTTCTGCAGACTGTCCAGATAATCAAGTTACCTATACTGTAATGAAGAGTAGACGGGTTAATATAACTTCCTCCAGTAAGCAGACTCACAGAAAATAATTGAAATTTAAATACTAATTTGGGAGGTGCAAAAAATAAACAATGGAGAGCAGAGGGGACATAATAAAGGGAAGGGAAGACAGACAATGAGTATATGTTATCAAACTGAATAGCACATTGGATAACTAGTTTAATCCCTTGTGGGATATGTGGGAAATTATATAAAACAGATGCCTCAGAATTATCCTTCCTGAGCCCAAACACTAGGTATTTATATATCAATTTTTCCAGTCATTGGTTGACAACAGTCCCAGGAATTGTTAATTCCCCACCATGTCCAACCTACCATGCATACAAGGTTGAAGTCAGCCAGAAAACACACACATAGAAAGGCCTGAAGAATCTGGGAAGGGAGATATATCTGCTGCATCTGCTACATCATGGTCCCAAGGACAAACGTGTAAATCTTGCACCTCAGTCCTGATTAGAAGTGAAAAACAGTCTCCTTATAAATCTGGATCTAGAGAATTCTCTGGATTAACAGACCACTAAAGTAGAGGGAGCTTTATGACCTGAATTGTGTTCTCAAATACCCCAAAATTATGTTGAAATCCTAACCCCTGTTGTTGTTATGTGCCATCAAGTATACAACAGAACGGAACACTCCCCAACATTGTGCCATGCTAAGCACTATGTCAGTGTTTCTCTGCTATCCATAGGATTTTCAATGGCTGATTGTTTTTCAGGAGTGGGCTGCCAGGTCCTTCTCCTGTATTTGTGATGTTGGGGATTGAACTCAGGGCATCAAGGTGTGCAGAGCAGCACTCTATCAACTGAGTTAAACTCCAGCCTTTCCTAAATCCTAGTACTTCACAACATGACTCTATCTGGAGATACGACTTTTAAAGAGGTGATTAAGTTAAAATGAGCCCACAAGCATGGGCCCTAATCTGATTTGACTTGTGTCCTTACAAGAAGAGGAATTCAGACACACTGAACAACAGACATGGCAGTACATGCCCACAGAAGAAAGACCACATGGGGCCATGGAGAGAAGGCAGTTATGTGCAACCTAGAGAGCCTCAAGAGAAACCAAACCCACTGACACCCTGCTCTTAGACTTATAACCTCCATAACTATGAGAAAATAAATTTCTATCATTTAGACTACCTGGTCCTTGTACTTTGTTATGGTAGTCTTAGCAAACTAATACAACTGAGATGTCTCAATGATCCTGAGAAACCACCCTCATGGGAGAAGGATCATAGGAAAAGTATCCTTCCATCGGGCCAACTCTATCATGATCAGCAATTCCTTCATGAAGGGCAACACAGAACTTGTTCTGGTGCTCTGTGTACTGCCAGAGTCACAGGACAAGCAGAACTTGTAAACTTCTCTACACCTTCTTTGGATAACACAAAAGTTGACCATCTTCAGAAACGGAATCCAGGAAAAGTGATACCACATTTGATCACTCCCATCTGAACCGGACACACTCGGCCCAGACCGAGGTCCCTCATTATGCCCTTCAGTCGGAGGTCAGATGCTTCAGAGGAAACCAGGAAATAATTCCTGTCCCTCCACCTCTAATGGAAATCTAATATGGACCACCACAAGAATCTGCTCTACCATGTGATTTCCCTACCCCAGTACAACCTCCACTGGCAACAAGACATGTATTTCCACCAAGCACTGGATTTTGTCTTCAGTCCCAAACCCAAAAAGAGAAAAGAGTCACCTTCAGAGTTATTCTATCCTTCCAATGAGATTAGTAAAGATCCAGGATTACAGGAAGGCATGGTAATAGTAATTTTGATTTTTTTTCTTTTAGTTTTATTGCTGCTAAGTGAATATGTTGTTGTTGTTAGGTGCTGTCAAGTTGATATCCAAATCATAGCGACCCTACATACAACAGGTGAAACACGATTGTCAGTGCTTCTCTGCTATTCATAGGATTTTCAATAGCAGATTGATTTTTATTGAGAGTGAGTTGCCGGGTCTGTCTCCCAAGCCTACAGCACCTGGTGTTCCCAGGCAGTCTCCCATGCAAGTACTAACCAGGCCCCACCCTGCTTAGCTTCAGAGATCTGATGGGATTGGATGCCACCGGGCTATGGCTGCAGCCCGCAAATGAATATATAAGGGCTCAAATGGAAACTTAACAGAATTATAATTTTAAGATAAATTTTTATAAGTGTATATTAAGTAAATATAAAACTTTTTGACAAATTGCTTTTATTTATGAGTTTATTAGAATCTCATTCCAAATGTTTAAGGCTTAAATAATGTTGATTAAGTATTTTGTTGTTGCTATTAATTATTTCTTATTAATCCAGTATTTTGGTCACTGATGTTTGTATTACTTTCCTGCAGCTGCTATCACAAGATATGATAAACTAGATTATTTTAAAACACAAATTTATGCTCATATAGTTCTGGAATCTAGAGGTCCAAAATCAAAGTGCCAGCTGATCCACACTCTTTCTGGAGGACCTAAGGATAATCCTTTCTTTCCTTATCTACCTTCTGATGACAGCCACCATTCTTTGGCTTCCTGGGCTTGTGGCCACACCTCTACATTCTCTGCCTCTGCTTTCATATTGCTTTCTTCTCTGGGTATCTATCTTATACAGACACCTTCATTGAATTTAAGTCCTCCTAAGGATGTGGCATCTGCATCTGTACCACTGTGGCGACCAATCTCATCAGATCTCAGAAGTTAAGCAGGGTCGGACCTGGTTGGTACTTGGATGGGAGACTGCCTGGGAACACCAGGTGCTGTAGGCTTGAGAGAAGGACCCATGAACCCACTCCCAAAAAACAAACAGCCATTGAAAACCCTATGAACAGCAGAGAAGTACTAACAATACTGTTTCGCCTGTGGTATGTAGGGTCACTATGAATCGGACACTGACTCCACAGCACCTAATAACAACAACAACATTGATAGGTTCTAAGAATTAGAACATAGGCATACCTTTTTGAAGGGGACACAATTTAGTGTACTATAGTGTTTCACAATTTCCCCCTGACATAGACTGTAGAGAGTAGTCTAGTAAAGAGGGATATTTTGAAACCAGAATGTGTTTCTGTGTACCAAGGACTGTAACTTCTCTGGTTGTTGTATTAAATGTAATTATTAATATTTCATTTAATAGTTAAACATTATTAATTATTATTAATAATAAATTATTAAAATGGTTTTTTAAAGTTTTTAAATGGATTTTTAAAGTTTTTGTTTTAATGGTTTTTTAAGTTTTTAACAGGTTTTTTAAATGGATTTTTTAAAGATAAGATAACATAACACTTATGAACATAAGTAGAAATGGAAGTAAAAATACATTCATTTTTTAAACATGCATGTGTTAAAGACTGAAATGATAGGTACTAAAATGTAACTGATGGTGGGAAAGGAATGAGAATTAGAGAGTGAGGAGGGATGAAGGGAGAATTTTACAGTCTTTGTACACATTTGCATTAAAATTCACATGCTATAAAAAATAAAAACACAATGAGAGAGAGAGAAAAAGAGAAAACACAGTTGATTTAGAATGATAGAGAAAAAGTAAGTACAGGAAATTAGGAAA
Organism: Pedetes capensis; assembly: GCA_007922755.1. Classification (NCBI taxonomy): domain Eukaryota; kingdom Metazoa; phylum Chordata; class Mammalia; order Rodentia; family Pedetidae; genus Pedetes; species Pedetes capensis. Next base: position 11,732 of record VMDO01032916.1, read on the forward strand.
TTATTCAGAATTCACTCTCCAAAATACAAGTGTCTTACAACAGTCCCCTTCTGTGTGGCTCCACATTCTTTCCCTAGCCAGAGGCAGAACTTCAAAGTAGCAAAACTCCTATAGATGGAGTGTTGAATAGAGAGACATGGTTCAATGAAGATGAATTTCACCTACTTCACAACTTGTCTCAAGGCTGGAGTTAAACTACTAGTACATTTACAAAGTCCATTATCCAAGGCTTTGAACATAAACATTTGGAATGAATTTCAAATTTTTGTAATTAATGCAAAAAGACCTCATTCGCACATCACAGTCACACTTACATGCAGAGCATTGGTATGTATGAGACCAAGAACTCATATCAAATTACCAATATGTATGCAGATGATAATTTTAGGAAAACAAAATTCTGGCCAACACCATGAGTTTTGATTATTTAGAAGCTAGAATAAAGATGCAGTTCATTTTTTTCCATAACATTTCTTTACTTTTTCAAAACACTTGAACATTATCTCAGCACAAAAATGAAAATATCTGATGGAAAAATATCATATAACTACTTAAAATGCCTTCTGGAATACAGATTGAATTTCTTTTGATGCATCAAAGTTTGAAATACATGAATCTGCTGGTGTTACTTTTCCTTTTCTTTCAATAATATCCTTCATGGTTACATATATTTTCCCAACAAATGCCCTGAGCAAACATTCCCAAGATTTCTCTTCTCAGTTACTCTTCCAAAAGGAATCCATTAAAGTTTTTACAGGGCAAAAGTCCATTCTACATCTTAAATTTTATAAATCAGATTCTCATGAATACAAATGATTAGCTGTACAAATTATAACGGCCAAGGATATAATGTCAGGTTTTCTGGAAGAAAATTTTAAACTATTCTCTATGTCTTATGTGGACATCAGAAGGCTCTGATTTTTTTTTCTTTCTTTTTTTTAAATAATGGATGTTTATCCTCATTCTGTTCATTGCCAGAACTTTCTGAAGCCAACCAGTAAATTAGGGGCCAGTTTACTTCCCTAGAGGTATGATTGCATTAGTCACTCAGTAAGTCTTGAATTAATTTTGTTCCAAAGTTTTCTAAGGAACTCATTAGATAATCTCTGGATCTAGAGATGTTAGTCATAGGGACTACATGAATTCACCTTGGCTGAACCAAAAGGAAAAAAATTCAGTAGCAGCAGATAGGCTGAAGAAATCTGAACAAATAGGCTCCCCAGTGCTTACAAACAAATAAAACTTCATAATATAGTGAATAATTCTACTACAGAATAATGTTTTTAAAAATTATATTGATAGCATTTTATGCTAAATTATCAATCATCAAATAATGACAAATATCAAGATCTTGTATAAGTCAGTGATGTTAATGGAACAGCAAAACTCTAGGTCTAGTAGCCATTACAGTGATTCTTCAACAAGGAACAGCTTAATCTCATGAACCTGAATCAGTATTCCAGTATGTCACTAACAAATCTCTATGTTGCTGGGAATAACATCTTTCAAGTAAACAATCAAATTATGATTGTGAGTGGCACTCCATGTGCACCTGTAATCCCATTGACTAGGAAGGCTTAAGCAGGAAAATCTCAAGTTCAAGGCCAGAGGCAGCCTGTGCAACATAGAGAGGCCCTATCTCAAAATAAAAAATAAAAATGAGGTTTAGGGGTGCAGCTCAATGGGGGAATGCTTGCCTACCATGTGTGAGGCCCTAGGTTCGAACCCCTGCTCTACCAAAAAAAATATAGTTCTCTTCTCACTAAAAACTTCTCCTAGCATATATGATTAAAAATAAGACAAAATTTAAACTGGGCATGGTGACACATGCCTGTAATCCCAGCAACTGGGGAAGTGGAGGCAGAATGATTGAAAGTTTGAGGACAGAGGCAGCATGCACAATTTAGCAAGACCCTGACTCAAAATAAAAAATAAAAAATGGGCTTGGAGGTGCAGCTTAATGGTAGAGTACTTGTAGAATATGTATGAAGCCCTGGGTTCAACCCCCAAGTACCAGAAAAAAAAAATTAGAGATGGTGAGATCAGTAGAGCTGAGTCATTGATTATTTATAATTTCCATCCCTACTACCCTCTTAATGGCACACTATCTTCTGGGTTACCCATTCCAGGGAAAACATAGACAAGAATTAAGGAAAAAATTATTAGACTCCAACTCCATAGAACTACATGCCCCGTATCCACCCCTAAAATCAATAGGGAAAATCCATCTAGCTCTACACAGAGTAGGATGTAGAATCATTTCACCCTTTGCATTCCCAAACCAACTTTCTAGCATATACTCTTTTTCAGAAATTTTCAAGATGGCATTAGAAGGAAGGTACTAATTACTTCCTATCTTTGCCCCAAAATAAACTTCAAACATAATCAAAATAAAACTCTGTTATGTAAAGAAGCAAAACTATCGGTATCCACACTTCTTATGTTTATTAGCAGCAATTTTGAAATAAGAGGTGCTCAGTACTTGGGAGGCTGAGGCAGGAAGATTGAGAGTCCAAGAACAGCCTGAACTAAATAGCAAAATCATGTTTCAAAAAGCAGTAGCAGCAATAGAATAAATAAATAAGTAAACAAACCCACAAAGAGGTGCCATGGGAAGTTAGAGTGAGTATTAAAATCAGGTCAAAGCAAGAATTAAAATACTTTTTGCATTGTCAAATAACACTCATGATACTAATTAGCAGTGAATAATCAATGGAATTCAGAAAATATCTGAATCTTTTGTGCTTTCTTTTCATCAAAGTGTGATGGAAGAGATAGATTTGTTTTCACAGACATCTTTTCCCACTAGAGTTTGTTCAATTTCTTTCTAAACCCTTCCTCCAAAGTTTTTAAATGCCAATTTTCACTGGAATATAGAATCTTCTGAAATATAATGTGCTACAGTGAATATTCCAGTGGGCCTTGGTTGCTTTAAGAAACCAGAACATCTGAGTGTACTCCTTCATAAACTTCCCCCTTTAGTGAAAGGAGAGGTTACAGATCCCAATAAACAATGCAGAAGAAATGGTGTGGCCAAAGGAATCCTGCTCCCAGCACAGAATTCCAAAGCCCATATGTCCAGTTGCCCAAGATACAATCAACATCCACCTATCCACGTAATTCTTTATAAAGACTTTGCTGGAAAGCAGTCTATCTTCACCTTGAGGAGAGATTTTTTAAGAAGAGAAGAGAAAAAAAGAAAAAAAATTTAAAAAGTAAAAGAAAGCAGAATAACATGGATCTTTTCAAGATTGATTCTTTTCAAGATTCAAGAGTTGGGCAACTCAGGGCAATATGCCTTCAAAGAGCAAAATAGCTTTTAATTTATGCTATGGAGTAATGCATTCAGATACTTAAGAAATGAGTAAATTACTGGGAGTCTTAAGGTTTCTCCATAAAAAAGATAAAGTCTGTTTTTATAGCATAACTTTTGCCCTTTCTCATGTCTCTTCAAGAATTTCACTTACAGTGAGTTTTCTCCAAAGAATTACTTATCTGAGCAAACATCTGAGTTCCATTACTGAAGCTAACCCAAAGAAAAATTGGCCCTGATATCAGCTAGTTGCTGTGAAGGAAAGGGATAAAATTCACCTTGACCCAGAGAATCATATTACACATCCAAATATATTATTAAATTGGGTACCACAGCATAAGATTAAAGAGTAGCATTTTATATGAATTATACAGAGTTTAGGGGCTGGGATTTAATGTGTGTGTGTGTGTGTGTGTGTGTGTGTGTGTGTGTGTGTATAATATTTTTGTCGGTGTATACAAGATATGATCAAAAAACACAGTGGCCCATGCCTATAATCCAAGCAACTGAGGAGGCCAATGCAGGATAATAACAAATTTGAGGCAAAAGGCAGCTGGCATAATTTAGGAAGACCCTGACTTGAAATTTTTAAAAAGTGGGCTGGAGGTGCAGCCCAGTTGTAGAGCACTTGTGAAGCATGTGTGAGCCCCTGGGTTCAACCCCTAAGTACCACCAAAAAAAAAAAAAAAAAAAAAACTGTGGTGAATGCTTAAATTAAAAATTTTATTATTTACAAAAGAGGACTTCCAAAACTGCTTCAGAAAGTGGCAAGAACAATGGCATAAGTGTGTTCAAAGCCAGAAGTATTTTGAGGGGGATTAACAGCAGTGTATCTTTACTGTAATTATTTTTTTTCTTTAGTCATTCACCATATTTTTTGTCATACCTCATATAACACAGATTTTTTTCCAGTACTGGGGAGCTGAACCCAGCCCTGTGGGCATACTTTGCAAGTGCTCTACCACTGAGCTATACCACCATCCCATTTTTAGTTTTTATCTTGCGACAGAGTCTCACTAAATCACTCAGCCTGCCTCTGGCCTCAAATTTTTGACCCTCCTGCCTCTGCCTCCTGAATCTTTGGGATTACAGATGTGCACCACCATGCCCAGCACTACAGGAGATTTAACACAGAAGCAAATGCCTGACAGATAAAATTTACATTCCTGGTGTTTGTATATATGTAAATGAAAATTGGTTAGATGGTTTTTCAGCTTGTATATAATTTGTCTGGGATAATTTATGAACACGTGTTTCTCAGATTCAGAGGTCTTTCTGTATCAACATTAGATTCATGCTGACCAAATGCCTCACAGAAGCCTTTTTGTCTCAGTGCCCTATACCACAGCTATGTTCTCCTTACACTATCCTCCTATTTTCATAAATAAAGTTTTATTGGAACACAGTCATGCCCATTCACTGACATATTTTCAATGGACTTTTTTGCTTTCAAGGAGACTTAAATAAATGCAACACAGACTGTTGTGGTCCAAAAAGCCTAAAAAATTTACTCTCAAATGCCCTAACAAAAAGTTTGCCTACTCCTGCTCTATACCCATCTATCCATCTTTCCATTTGCAGTCTACTCTCATTTCCTCAAGGAGATATTTCCAACACTTTATTATAAACCCAAATGGTCATTCTACTTCTGATATTTGGCTTGGAAAAGTCTTTTAACAGATCTCAGTTCTTCCACAGAAGGATGAATTGCTGTTGGTTTTCTTACATAAGGCTTCTTTTTCATCCTCTGCTTGTCGGATATTTATTCAGGTTATCCTATCCCAGTGCCACCACATCTGATTGTACAAGTTTTTGGATACACAAAAGTACCCTGAAAAGAAGTTGAGACTGGGGGGGTGGACTCAAGATGGCAGACAGATAACACACGCCTTCTGTCCCGGAGTAATGGGAAGCCTCGATTAGGGGTTTGGAACTCACATTGAATAGATAGGAACAGTGATAATTTAGTTTGGGAGATAGAGGATGAAACTGGGAGTACACTGAAATCAAGGATTTGGCTTCAGAGGAGCTACACAGAGGACAGTAGCGGGACCACCACCATTTCGCCATCACACAGACAGTGGATAGAATCCCGGAGACTTGGAGGGGACTTTGCACATGCGCACCCACGGGGGCCGGACCCAGCAAGGAGTGCAACCTTGGCAGCACACTCTCACCCTGCCTGGGGGACACAAACTACAAATTCCGGGTGAGTCAGTTTGAGGTGGCACACGGAATCACCACCCGTAGCGGCCGCAGAGCGAACGGGGAAACCGGTGCCAGCAATAAGCGTCTAGAGCTGAGACTTGGCTCCCTCCCTCCTGTTGTGGCAGGTCAAGTGTAAAGACGCGATCTCCACAGATATATGGGCACACATATACCTGGATCCCAGACACACCAGAGGTGAGCCCAAATCAACCCACTGTTCTGTGGAGAAATCTGGGGTTTGTGGAGGTGGTTGAGCCCCATGTGGACAGACAGCTCCTTTTTGGCAGAGCCTAGTGGCACAATTAGCCACAAGCAGAGCAGTTCCGAGCGCGATCACAGCACACGACAAAATCTGTTTCAGATTCCATGTGGGTCGGCAGGAGAGCATCCTGCCCACAAGAGGATATGGTCCTCCCAAATGGACAGAAAGCCCTGCAATAAAAAACTCCATGATAGCAGCCATATTCCCCCCATGCTATAGGTTTTGGGGAGGAAATCTCTGATTTGGGGAATTGTCACCCGAACTATGTGGGACAGGGAGAACTCCAGGGAAGACCCCACAGGTTCCACTGCCTCTCGAACAATACAATAGCCACAGAATATTTCATGGAACAGTCTCTTTGGGCACTCAGTGCCCCGATTAAATCCAGGATATTATGGAGAGTTCTGATATATCGACCCAATAAGACCGACTGTTATTGCGGATTGTGTGGAAACACTGCCACCCTGAGTTCTGTAGGGTGCACTGTATCTGCAGCATCGACTCCACCGGGTTGAACTGGGTGTCCTTTTTTTTTTCTTTTTCTTTTAACGGGGATTTGAACCCAGGCTCTTGAGCCTGCTTCTTTTGTGGGAGCTGGACCGACATACTGTGCCCCCAACCCATATTTTTTGCTTTTTGAGACAGGGTCTTGCTGGGTTGCGCAGATCTCAGGCTTGCGATCCTCCTGCCTCCATCCCCCAAGCCACTGGGATTCCAGGCGTCCATCACTGAACCTGACTACAAGAGTCTTTGTATGTATGTGGGATCATGTATGCATGAGGTCTGGAATTTTATTTTATTTTATATTTTATTTTATTTTTTTCTTTTTTTATTTATTTTTTCTTTTTTTTAATTTTTTTTTAATTTTAATTTTATTTTATTTATTTTTTTATTTATTTATTTTTGTACGGGGGTTTGAACCCAGGGTCCTGTGCCTGCTTGTTTGGTAGGTACTGGGCCGCCACGCTGCACCC
>VMDO01032917.1:0-18490 GCA_007922755.1 Pedetes capensis
TTTTATTTTACTTTTTGAGACAGGATCTGACTAAATTACACAGACTGCCTCTAGTCTTGAACTTGGGATCCTCCTGTCTCCACCTACCAAGTTGCTGGGATTGCAGGCCTGCGCCACCGAGCCCAGCTAAAAGTTTTTATTTTCAATCAAGTCCACTTTAACACCGTTTCATTAGATAGTCAATGTTCTTGTATCTTGGTGGAGAAGTCTTTTCCTTTCTCAACTCTTTTGCTTTATAAAAATCCAATTATTATCTTTTGTTAGAGGTGACAGCTATTTTGTTTGGTTTTCAACCTGTCTACCTCATAATCTCATGGATATAACCTCTTCCTATTGTGATTTATTCATGAAATTAACAGGGCTACAATAACAGCAGCATCCCTCAAACCAAATTGAACTTACTTAGAGCAAGCCTTTATCAACTTACTGAAAAGCTATGTATGTCACCATTGCAATTCCTAGGAAAATAGAGGAGATTCCACATCCAGTGTATGTTATAATCACTAATATCCGTTCATTCACTGCATCCACTGTAGACCTGGATAAATCCTAGGAATGGAAGGAGGATTTTATACATTGGTCAGAGAAAGTTTATAACAAAATGCTTCTAGTGCTAACAGGTGTTTCCCAGGATATACAACATCTGTGTCATAACTATTATACAACCAGATCATTTGGATGGATATGTGATAAGAATATATACTGTTTGTTGACTATCTTTAGTACAATTTGTTGTGTACAGGGCATGGAAAGCCATGAACAGCACCAGAAGAACGTTTAGTACTTGCTTTCATTGTCAATAACATGTTTCCCACTTAAAATACAACCAAGCAAATAGATTAGAATTTGGGACGCAGTGTGAATGGTTACTTGAACACTATACAGAACATCAAAAATGTTCCTTTTTCCTAGACCTTAAATAACTTTTACAAAATTAAGAGACAAAGTGGACCTTAGTGATCCACAGTAATGGTCCGGTAATTTCTTAATTTCAGTACCATAAAAGACCTGAAATGGTAAGAAAAATTATTTGAATACATAAGTGTGTTGGTCTACAAAGAAGGGCTATTGTTTTCAACAAATGACTATGGGGATTATAACTCATTAAGAAGTTAGGAAGTGCACTGATCTACTCTGGTCATTCTCAACTGGAAGGAATTTTGTCTCGCCCCCTAGGACACTTGTCTGGAGATATTTTTGTTGTCACAACTGGAGAAGGTACTACTAGCATGCAGTAGGCAGAGTCCTGACAGGCTACTGAATATCTTACAATGCACAGAACTGTCTCTCACCAAAAAAGGATTACTTAACAAAATATCAATAGGGTCAAGATTGATAAACTCTGGTCTCCTTCAATAATTCACATTTCAGAAGAAAATTCTAAGTTCCAAACAAGTAAAACAACCCGAATAAGATCATAAAGCTAGTTCTGACAGAGGTGGAACACTAACTATCCTTGGTCTACTGACTCCTACCATAACCTTTAGCCAAGATCAAGGGAGTTAAACAAAATTCTCACAATTTCACAACCATCAGTTGAACACCTCTAATTTGTCAAATAGATATGGTTTTATAGAAAAATGGAAATATGGAAACAGACTTGCAAGCCAAGTGTGGTGGCACACACATGTAATCCCAGCACTTGGGAGGCTGAGGCAAGAAGATCATGAGTTTCATACCAGCCAGAGCTATAGAGGGAGACCCTGTTGCACAAAACAGACAGGCCAAAATACTAGCCCTCCAAGAGTTTACCATCAATTGGAGAAACAACTCATACATGACACATTCAGATGAAAGTATCTAATAAAGCAATCTAAAAGAACTAAAAAAGTATCTGCATGTGGGTAAAGAAGAGACACATGGGAGAGTCATTTGGAAGGAAAACTCAGCAAGTCCTGATGTTTGGAAAGATCACAGGGAGTGAGGGAACTAGGAGAGTCAACCATGACACTGAGGCTTTAACCCTGACTATAAATTAATCACATAACTCTTATTAGGTTAAGCACTGCAGGTATTTAAAAAGTATGTCTTTCATACATTAAAGTTTAAACATTTTAACGGTCATGCTCTTTAACCCAACAATTCTACTTCAGTCAGCTTGTCCTTTGTCCAGTGTTGGAAGATAAATAAATAAGAACATATATTACAGTAAAGTTTGCAATGGAAAAAAAACAGCTATAATGTCTACCCTCCAAGGATTGATTAAATTCATCATGTTTAATCCACATAATGGTGCACCATAAAGGTACCTTAAGAATTAAAGTAGATAGATACATATTTATTTACCTGGAAGTTGTCTAATATACATTAAGTGAAAAAATCAATCCTGCTTTTATAAAACAAAAGCATATTAATATACACATAGGAAAATATTTTAAATGAATATACATAATAAAGAGAATGATTTCTTGGGAGGGAGGGCTATAGGGGCCTTTTCTGTATTGTTTGAAATTTGAGAAGCAAATTGGAGTTTTAAATTTATAGGGAGAAAAATAAGTATCTGTTTCAATCTGCTGTACTTTGGATGAATAAGTTGGGGGGAAGGGCTTTTTCTCTGCTTGCACATCATTTTCCCATAACTTACTTCACAAGTATATTACTGCTCTGAATCTAATAGAAGTTGTCAAAATTCTATTGAGGAATGATGAAGAGAAAACTTACCATTAAAACTCCAAAGTGGGTGAGGTGGTCACACTGACAGATTGTGTAATTTACGTTTGTTTCCTTTACTTTACACCCTGACGAATTCCATCCACCTAGTCCATCTGCAGGAGACAGAAGGGAATTTCAAAGCAATTTTGCTTTTCTCAGAAGTGTTTAATTTTTTACTATATGCACCATCCGAACGTGTGCTATAATTAGCATTGTTTGTTAAAACAGCAAGATAGAGGTAAAATTGAACAATAAAATTAAATTAAATCTAATAGAACAAATTGACTTGGGGGGATTTTGTAAATAGTATAACTTCTTTGTATCTCACGTTTCCTGTTCTTGTACCATACATCTATAGTTTAGGACAAACTCTAATCATGAACAACAATCCTGCCACCATACTGGAGTGACAAAGTTTTTAAGTAGTCAACAAAAGAAACAGGCAAATCTAGAAATTTTTGAAAGACTTGGACATGTGGTAATTCGGAGTGCTATGTAGAGTCTGATATACAGCAGCCTCAAAGCTGGGCATAGCGGCCCATGCCTGTAGTCTCAGCACTAAGAGGCTCAAGCAGGAGGACTGACATGTGTTCTGGGCTAGCCTGGCCCACACAGTAAGTTCCAGGTGCAGCTGGCTCAAAAAAAACAAAAACACCAAACAAACAAACAAAAAAGCAGCTTCACAACACAACTCCCTCCCCTTCAATTGAAAAATAGGAAAATAGTGTGGACAAACTCAAAGTATGCTTCTAAAAATACTTACTGTCAGTCTCAAAATCCCAAAAGGCACAGTGAACCTGATCATAATTCTTGGAAGAAAAAGAAACCACATATAAGCATCTTTCCTTATAAGGGTTATGATATAGTAACAAATATATACAAGTGCTTTCTGCTAATATTTTTTGAGTCAGTAGAGACACACGTGCATACAAACACACCACACACACACACACACACACACACACAGACCATCTGTGAGTTGGTTATAAGACTAGACTCATCTAACACTGGATTTACAAGTAACAAAACAGCATGTGACTTCATGATGACCTGCCATTTAAAATATTTGGTAGCATTGGAATTTTTCCACACTGTCCTGGTGCGAGGCCCAGGAGGAGGCTGTGGATAGGTAGTCCAGGATTGATATGTACTAGATGTTCTTTATGCAGCTTCAGAATTTGGGGTTCACAGCTGAGATCATGCTTTATGGGCACGAGGTTGAGTTGCCTCCTCATGAAGCCTACTGAACATTCCTAAGGCCTCACCAGCTCCTACAATCTCTAGGAAACTAGAGACAAGGAACTGTTCAGTACTAGCGATGATTTCAGATCTGTGGCCCCAGGCCAAATTGAGAGATCATATCCATATTATATGTTTCATTTGGTATCTGTTTTTTTAAGTTCCCTCTCCCACGCTCCCTTCTCTTTTTCTCTTCTAGAATTAAGACAGTGAAAAATATGCTACATCATATGGTCTTTTAGATTGAGAATGAAGGAATCTATTAAGACTTCACACTGGACACACATTAACATCAAAGAATGAAATAGTAACTCATTCTTATACTAAGGCTAAATTTGATCATTTAGTAATATATGCCTTATGTTATGCCATATGACTATGGGTTTAGTCCTTTGGTGATAATTAATACACATTTTAATGCTCTTCATGAAAATTCAGAGAATACAAATGTTCAGTTATTTTTAATGGTTTGCCTTTCTCAACAATAAATGGAATTAAATGCCATTTAATGTAATGGGACAACCAAGAGATCCACCTATTCTTAGTTTCTGCCTCGCCAGTGTGTCAAGGGCTACAATGCCCATCATTCACTCTCTCTGTAGGATAAGGCATTATTTCTGTTATTGTTGTTAGGTGCCGTTGAGTCAGGTCTGAATCATAGCTACCCTATATACAACAGAACTAAATACTGTCCAATTCTGTGCCAGGCAAACGATCTTGTTTATGTTTAAGCCCATTGTTGCAACAACTGTGTCAATCAATCTAGTTGAGGGTCTTCCTTTTGTTTTCCACTTTCCCAAACATGATGTCCTCCAGGGATTGATCCCTCCTGACTACATGTTCAAAATACATAAGACACAGCCTAGCCAACCTTGCTTCCAAGGAGCACTCTGGTTGCACTTCTCCTAGGACAGACCTGTTGGTTCTTTTACCAGTCCCTGGTATATTCAATATTCGTCTCCAGTACCATAATTCAAAAGTATCAATTCTTCTCCTGTCTCCCTTACTTACAGTCCAGCTTTCACAACCATATGATGAGACTGAAAATACCATGACATAATTCAGGTGCACCTTTTTCAATGTGACATCTTTTCAACACTTTAAGGAGGTCTTTTGCAAGTCCCCAATTATAACACATCTCTGATGCCAGGAGTGGGATAATCTTCACTAAGTCTTTGAATTTCATCTGTTAATTAGCCAATTATTTTAACCGGAAAATTAAGGAGGGCTTCAGAGACCATTTGGTTCTCCAATAAAACAGATATGTTACCTGGTTTCCTTCAATGTGCTTCAGAGTGATAACAACTGGATCAACCAAGTTTTGAATGGACATATTTGAAATACTGGCACTCACAACATAGGTAGTTAATGTTGTAGTGATGTTTTCGGTCTGTACATAAAACATAAAGAAGAGGAGTTCAAGTCCTAAATTTGTAATTTCTTGTGTATTCATTATCAATCTAGAACCTGTGAAATGCCAGCCACAGTATCAGGCACAGAAAGGTGGAAAATAAAGTCACAAGCTAAGAATGAATTTTCAGAGATAATTCAGCTTATCTCCTTTATTCACACAAGTCTCAATTATACCAAGCTAAATGACTCATTAATCTATGCATACATACACATATCTGTCCAGCCACCACTGGTTTGGCACCTGCCACTGAGTACTGCACTAGCAATGAAATTAAACTATTCTATACTTTTATAACTCTCCAGATACTGACATTTCACAACTTACTCCAGTTCTAACCCTCAACAATTATTATAAAGAAACCTCTCCTTATAGGGAATCCTGCTTTATCCTCACTGGAGATAGAAGTAGGTTGCTCAACACTCAGCTTGGAGCAAGTGTCTCAGACTAGTCCTCTCTTCTCCAGAGGGCCATGATCTCTGAGGCTGCAGGCCTGGCTTTGTAGGTACTGCCCTTCCCTACATAGCCTAGCACACAGCAGGGATTTTATCTTGTACTCACTGTAAGCCTGACACAATGCTAAGTGTTTTGCACACACATACTACCTTTGGCTCTCATTGAAATCATACAAGTATTTTGACCCAGGACTTCTTGTCTGGCTTCATTTCTCTTCTGATACATGCTGGGGAAGAAATAAAATCATTCCTCCCCCATCTGTCCCTTGCGCCCTAGACTCAAATTTTACCTGTTCTACCTCTGAACCTGTGCACCAGCTGTCGCTCTACCTGAAGCCCTCCTTTCTCCTCATCCTCTTTCATCTTCTGGCCCCTACACAGCCTCTGTGTCAGCTAAGAGTTCTCTTACACTAGGCTGTCCCTGCCTCCTAGATGAGAATGGAGAACGTCTTCTATAACCCAAGAGTTCCCATGCCACAGTTCCCTTTTCCCTTCCCCTAGAACTGCAGCTAGTGGAGGAGTGGAGGAAAAAGTATCAGATGTTCAAGAGTGGTCTCTTATCAACAATTTCTAAGGTAAAATGTTGTAAAGACAGCTAAGATTTTGATGAATAGATGTTAGAGGAAGCAGTGTGAAAGCAAGGCTGTGAAAATTGAGACCTGATAAAAAGGTAGTTGCTGGGTGCCATGCCATATGCCTATAATCCCAGCAACTCAAGAAGCAGAGGCAGGAGGATATCAAGCTCAAAGTCAGAGGCAACCGGTATAACTTAGATGATGACTCAAAAGTTAAAAAAAAACTAAAATGGGTTAGCGGTGCTGCTCAGTGGTAAAGCCCCTGCGAAGTATGTGTGAGGCCCTGGGGTCAACCCCTAAGTGCTGCAAGAAAAAAAAAGTAGTAAAAGGGTGGCATCTATTTAAGTATTCACTCCTTAGCAACCAGTGGCTTATATCTCAGGCTCAGGCCTTGCCTTCATTGCTGGAGCCTTCTGATATCTGCTCTCCCCAACCACACTGAACTTCCCATCAGGGTATGTTTATGGATCTCCTGCTCAGCATTGTATCCCCAGGGTCCAACACTACTGAAGCCACATACCAGCAATGCAATGAGTACATGACTGGGTGAATAAAGGAATACACACTGTGTCACCTTCAGCAAGTGCCCCCCCCCAGGTCTCAGTGTCTTCATTGGTACAATGACAAGATGGGTGACTATGACTTATGAGGGCCCTTCTAGCTCTGAATTTGATGGCAGGATGCTTCTAATCTTTCTTCATCTGGCACTATGACGTCTGTAGGCTAATTTTGGCAAACATTTTGAATCCTTTTCAGCAGAAAGTGTTAGTGAATAAAAATTACCTTTTACATATGAAATATATGCAAAGGAAGTTTATCTCTTATTCTAAGAGACAAGCACAGCCCTCTGAACAAAGAAGAGAAATTAAGACCAAAATAATGGTGTATTGGTTGATACAGAGAAGAGACAAGCCTACCAAAAGATTCAGACAGCTATGGAACATATTTTAAATTATTTTTCCAAATTTTTGTACATTAAAATAATTTTTGCAGGGCCCAGGAAAGAAAGCAAGCGTTCACTAACTCTAAGATGCATCCTGGATAGGATTTGAGCTAAGCCCACAAGGATAAATAGAATTTAGATAGAGAGAAGAGTGTCTTCAGAATTCCTGAAAACAGAAATTCTTACAGACATAGTTGGTGGTGATGTGGTATATTTGAATTGGTTGGTGGTACAGATATGTGGTATATTTTGAATTGCCCAGTACAGTCTCTCCCAAAATAAGTCTGTGAATTTGACCATTAGAAATTCATTCCTTAGAAATGCTGACACACCTGGGCAAATTAATATATTAGCCTCTTAAATACGGGAACTTTGGAGGCTGTTTTAGTCAGCTGTCATCACTGTAGCAGAAAAACCAAACCAAACAAACTTATGGAGAAAGAGATTTATTGGAAGTCACAGTTGGATAATTAGCTCATAATGGTGGCAAGGTAGGCGTGGCAATGGCAGCGGCAGGGCCTGTGGCATATGACCTCACAGCATGGTGGACCAGAAACAGAGATCTCAGCAGTGGGTCTGGAGTAAAAACTTCCAAAGGACTGCCCCCAAGAGTTACTTCCTTCTTACAGACCTTTATTCTACCTCCCAAAGTTTCACGACCTTCAAAAACAGCGCCACCATCTGAGGACTAGCTGTTTGATCTCGGGCAAAATTACTTACCCTCTTTGAGTCTCAGTGTCTCATGAGAAGTAGATGAGATAGTAAGTGTAAATATTAATAATTAATAGTGTTCACCATAATCGACTCCATGAAAACTCTGATTGCTGTCTTCCCAACAGCTAAATGAGATAGAGTGATCTGAAGTAATGAATCTTTTGTTAGGCAGAGACTCAAAGTAGGATAATAATAATAATAATAGGAATTCAAACACTTACATGGTGCTTAGCATATGCCAAGCAATATCATAAACACTTTATGTGTATTAACTCCTTTAGTCCTTCAACAGCTCTGTGAAGTATTGTTCTTACCCTATTTTACATAGGAGGAAACTAAGGCATATGGACGTTGATTAGCTTGCCCAAGGTCACACAGGTAGAATATAGAATATAGCAGAGCCAGCTTCAAATTCCACCAGGCTGGCCCCTGGGTCCATGCTCTTCACCACCATATCACATTGCCTCTGTTTACCAGTGGGTGTGGACTGAAGCCCTTAGAGAAGTCTCTGTGAAGGTGAGGAGAAGGAAGAACAAATACCTGTGGGCCAGGGTCCTACTGGACACTATCCAGTTTCAAGTAAATTGGTCCAAAAGAATGGCATATTGACTCTGAGGAGTCAGGAGAGACCAGAGAGGAAAGCATTGGCAAGCAGAAAGGCCATTTCATCAGGGGAACATGCTGCTCTTTTCTGGCTTTGGAACATCTTGAGGCCTCTGCTAGGTCACTAGATAATCTTTCAGGTCCTTTATAAATCTGAGAAGCTGTGAAAATTAAAAACTGTAAAACCTCATTAAAGTAGATGTTGATTCATGTTGAGGGCCAGGGGTTGTGCTGAAAGACTTGTGGAATCAGAGAGCATATTCTAAAATAAATAGAACATCATGAAAATAGCAGGAGTTCATAATTACAATGAGTCACCATATGTCAGTTTATGACAGTTACCAGAGGCAGGAACTTACCTTAAAGAGAGAAGTTTGGCCAAAAAAATTAAACAAGATGGTTTGTACGTTGTTAAGAGGAATTCTTTCTTTCAGTGATTTAGGCAAATATATAGAAGCCAAAACCCCCTCCAGAGGGACATTGCTTAGGTAAATCTGCCAAGAAAAGCCAGAAAATGAAAACTGGAGTCTTCACTCATCAAAATGAAATCCTTCCCATCTCCCACCCTAGTCCCTATCCCAGAGTATCCTACAGAGGGCTGAGTAGTGGGAACTGGCTCCATAAGCTATCATGCATCTTTTGCACACACATAGAAATGCACGTGCACACACACACACACACACACACACACACACACACACACACATATACCCAGAGTCACAAGTCAAGATATGACCCTGATGCACATAGATGAAGACACTCCCCTACCACCTTTTACTTTCTTAGCCTATCCCTGAAGTTTTCCCCATTTATCCTGTATCCACCTGGCTAATAACAGAGGTGACAAGGGGAATGACAAATTAGGTGATTTTCCCTGATTCTCATAAATAAAGGCCAGTCTTGGAAATCAGGCCACCTCCCACTATATAGTTCTGAAAGGGGAAAATAACTAAAATAAAACAAAACAACAACAACAACAACAACAACAAAACATGCAATGGCATGGGACACTTACCTCATAGTTTATTGAATAATGATTTCATTAAAAATGGGGCAGAGAAGTGAAGCATTAACCTTTAGTCATTATGATAGAGACTCCCCATCAGAAGGATTTGATAATTTAATTGGTAATTGTATTTGGTATGTAGTAGAATATTTTTGAGGGCAAAAGGGAGCTTTATAAAATAACTACCCTTGGGACATAGTCATAAACCTGGACTCTCTCATGCAAGAACAGGGCATATGGTCACCCTTACCTGCATTCTCTTATTCAGTCCCTCTATCAATCCTGAGAAGTATATTGTTTATGATATCGGGAAACAGAAGCTCAGAGAAGTTAAGGGACTTGTCCAAGGTTACACAGCTAGGATGTAGCTGAAGAAAGATATATGTAATTTGGCCCACATTTTTCCTATTATTCATGACACATCTGAAAGAGCTATTACCTAGTTAGTTGTATAGTGAGGAGATGAAAGTGTATATTTCTAAAAATGACTTGTGAACCCAAAAGCCATATGGTTGTCCTAGAACAAATGAACTCTGCTCAGACAATTGATTATCATACAGTTCATGATTTAGCTTTAACATGTAGGGAGTTTAGTATCAAGAATATGATTGAGGTTGATTGGTTGATTGACTTATCCAACATTTATAACAGAAACCCAATGTATAAACAAAGTGTAATGAGAATTCAACATCTCCTTCTAGTGTGGGCTAAGTCCTAATGGATTTGACCATTCCTACATCTAAGAACTATATAAGCTAATAATGACTTGAAGGCACTGGAAAATGAACAAAAGCAAACAGATTGTGGAGAACAGTAGACATTTAGATAAAGGTAATATCACAAGATGAGTTACCTGTTTTTATAGCTGTTAGGCTGATGGACTGAAACTAATGCTTTGAAAGAAATCTAAAACTCTGATGAAAACCCTGCAGTCTTTCTGGAATGAAGAATCACAAAAAGATCAGGACAACCACAGTCACTAAAAGGAGAGAACAAGGGGCACCTGGAATGGAGAGAGCTCCAAAGGGACAACCCAAATTCTAAGTATAAATTCTGCATGAATATCTGCCTGACCTCTGAAATATATATGTACAGGACAGATTCCAATTAAGGATAAAGTAACTTAACTGAGATTTTAATTGCTTAGCAAGAGATCTTGAAACAAACAAACAGAAATGTTAGAAATGAGAACTCAATAAATCAAATAAAAAAACAGTGGAAAGCATCACCAGTAGACTAGATCAACCAGAAAAAAGAATATAAGGGATGGAAAACAAGGTTGAGGAAATACTACATCCAGATATCAATTTAAGAAAGGAATATGAGCACAACTTCCAAGAACTCTGGGACACGATCAAGAGAACAAATCTAAGAATCAAGTGGATAGAAGAAGGAGCTGAAATAAAACAAAATAAAACAAAGGTATAGAAAGCCTGTTCAAGGAAATTATAGCAGAAAGTTTTCCAAATCTGGGGAAAGAAATGGACATCCAAACACAAGAGACATTTAGAACCCCAAATAGACATAGCCAGAAAAGAACCTCTCCACAAAACATTATAGTTAAAATTCAAAGACTACAGAAAAAAAGAAACAATTATTAAAGCTGAAAGAGAAAAATACCAGCTCCCTTACAAAGGCAAACCCATCAGAATAACATCAGATCTCTCAGTACGAACATTAAAATACAAGAAAACATGGAATGATACATTTCAAGTTCTGAAAGTAAATAACTGTCAACCAACATTGTTATATCCAGCAAAGTTATCATTTAAAATCAATGCAGAAGGAAAGACCTTCCAAGACAAACACAAATTAAAGCAATTCATGACCACCAAGCCTGCACTGCAGAAGATACCTAAAGGAATCCTATGCACACAGAAGGAAGGAAGATAGTCTCAACCATGAGAGTGCAGGAAAAAATAAATTTCATTAGAGGAACAAATAAGCTGATGAGAAGTAGGAAAGAATCGATCATGTCTAACTAAGAAAACCAACAAACCCCAAATATGAACAAGGGAGATATAAAAGAACAAGTAATATGCAAACCAACCAGGAAAATAGCCAACATAATAACAAAAATCAGCAATCCCTCTCAACAACAACCTTAAATATAAATGGTCCTACCTTGCCAATTAAAAGGTATAGACTAGCTAACTGGGTTAAAAAATAAGATCCATCAATTTGTTTGCAAGAAACACATTTCACCAGCTAAGACTCTCATAGACTGAAAGTAAAAGGATGGAAATTGATACAGCAAGCAAGTGGAAACTACAAAAGGGGTAGTAGTAGTTATCCATATAACAGACAAAGTGGACTTCAAGCTAAAATTAGTCAGAAGTGATAAAGAAGGTCACTACATATTAATAAAGGGAATAATCCATCAAGAAGATATAATAATTATAAATATATATGCATTAAACATCAGTATACATTATTTCATAAAACAAATACTACTGGACATAAAGGGACAGATAGGTCCAGATACAATAATAGTGGGTGATATTCAGTATTCCAATTTTATTAATAGATAGAACATTCAGGCAAAAAAATCAACAAAGAAACTTCAGAGTTAAATACTACAATAGATGAAGTGGACTTAATAGATATCTACAGAATATTCCATCCCAAAGTTACAAAATACATATTCTTCTCAGCAGCCCACTGAACTTTCTCAAAAACAAATCACATCTTAGGTCATAAATCAAGTCAGAGCAGATACAGAAAAATCAAAATAATTTCTTCCTTCTTATTAGAAAATAATAGAATAAAATTAGAAATCAACAGCAAGAGAAATTATAAAAATACATGGAAAATGAATAATACATTCTTAAATGAAAAGTGGGTCATTGAGGAAATCATGGAGGAAATTTAAAAATTCCTAGAATCAAATGAAAACTAAGATACAACTTACCAAAATTTTTGAGAGGGAAGTTTATAGCTATGAGTGCCTACATTAAAAAATCAGAGAAGACTCAAATAAATAACTTAATAATGCACCTCAAGGTCTTATTAAAAACAAGCAAAACCATAGATCAGTAGGTGGAAAGAAATAACAAAGATCAGAGAAGAAATTAGTGAAATGGAGACTAAAAGAACAATACAAAGAATTGATGAAACAAAGATTTGATTCTTTGTAAAGACAAAAAAGAACAACAAATTATTAGAAAAACTAACCAAAATAAAGAGAGAAGATTCAAATTAATAAAATTAGAGATGGAAAAGTAGACATTACAACAAATACCAATGAAATCCAGAGAATCATTAGGAAATACTTTGGGAACTTATATTCCCCAAATCTGGAAAACCCAGATAAAATGGATAAATTCCTAGACACATATGACCTATCAAAATTATATCAAGAGAATATAAACAACTTAAACAGATCTATAAGGAGCAGAAAGGTTTAAGAAGTAGTGAAGTCTTCCATTAAAGAAAATTCACTCAGGACTGGATGCATTCACTGCTAAATTCTACAAGACCTTTAAAGAAAAATTAACAACGATGCTCCTCAATCTATTCCATAACATAAATGAAAGGAGCACACCAAACTCATTCTATGATGCCAGTATTAACCTGATACCAAAACCAGATAAGGACACAACAAAAAGGAAAACTACATACCAATTTCCTTGATGAATATATATGCACAAATTCTTAATAGAATACTTACAAATTGACCTCAGTAAATTATAAAGGTCATACACTATGCTCAAGTTGGCCTCATTCCAGAGATTCAAGGGTAGTTCAACCTATAAAAAATATGGCCTTTATGACAGAAACCATGCTTGAGATCTCATAATAGAAATTTGTTAGACCAATGACCTTTTCATTGCAAATACAGTTTTCACCAACATAAATAGTGGCTATATACATAGAATTCACCATATGGAACACTGTTGTTGTTGTAGTTAGGTCCCTTTGATTCGAGTCCAACTCACAGCAACCCTATGTACAGCAGATGGAAACACTTCCCGATTCTGTGCCAGGCACACGATCTTATTTATGTTTAAGCCCATTGTTGCAGACACTGTGTCAATCCATCTGGTGGAAGGTTTTCATTTTTTCATTGATCTGCCACTCTCCCAAACATGATGTCTTTCTCTAGGGATTGGTCTCTCCTGACTACATGTCCTAAATATGTAAGATGCAGTCTGGCCATTCTTGCTTCCAGTGAGCATTCTGGTTGCACTTCTTCTAGGACAGATCTATTGGTTCTTTTGGCAGTCCATGGTATATTCAATAGACGACTCCAGCACCATAATTCAAAAGCATCAATGATTTTCCTGTCTTTCTTGTTCAATGTCCACCTTTCACAACCATATGATGTGACTGAAAATACCATGGCATGAGTCAGGCACACCTTCGTCTTTAATGTAACATCTTTACTTTTCAATACTTTAAAGAGATCTTTTGCCACAGCTTTTTCTAGAGCAATGCATCTTTTGATTCATTGACTGCTGCTTCCATGGGTGTTGAATATAGAGCCAAGCAAAGCAAAACCTTGGACTTCAATCTTTTCCCCATTTATTGTGAAGTTGCATACTGACCCAGTTGTAAGGATTTTTGTTTTGTTGATGTTTAGTCACAACCCATATTGAAGGCTATGATCTTTGATCTTCATCAGAAAATGTTTTAAATCCTCTTCACTTTCAGCAGAGTTGTGTCATCTGCATAACACAAGTTGTTGATGAGTCTTCCTCTAAACCTGATGCTGAGTTCTTCCTCATAAAGTCCAGTTTCTCAGATTATTTGTTCAGCATATAAACTGAAGAGATATGGTGAAAGTATATAGCCTTGACGCACACTTTTCTCAACTTTAAACCAGGCAGTGTTTCCTTGTTCTATCTGAACAACTCCCTCCTGGTTCACGTACAGATTCTTCATGCATACAATTAGGTGCTCTGGTATTCCCATTTTTCGAAGTGCTATCCATAATTTGTTCTGATCCACACAGTCAAATGCCTTTGCATAGTCAATGAAACATAGATAGACATCTTTCTGATATTCTCTGCTTTTGGCTATTATCCACCTGGCATCAGCAATGATGTCCCTGGTTCCCTGCCCTCTTCTGAATCCTGCTTGATTTTCTGGTAATTCCCTGTCTATATGCTGCTGCACTCACTTTTGCATGACCTTTAGTAAAATTTTACTTGTGTGTGATGTTAATGATATTGTCTGATAGTTTCCACATCCAGTTGGATCCCCTGTTTTGGGAACATACGAGAAACAAATTGACTATATTTGTGGAAAGAGATTATGGGAAGGCTCAGTATCAATGGTCAGAACAAGACTAGGTTTTGATTGTGGATCAGACCATCAGGTTCTCATATGCAGGCTCAAACTGAAACTGAAGAAAATTAGAACAAATGTACAAGAGCCAAGATATGACCTTGAGTATACCCTACCTGAGTTCAAAGACCACCTCAAGAACAAGTTTAATGCATTATACACTAATGATAGATGACCAGATGATTTGTGGCATGACATCAAAGATATCATTCATGAGGAAAGCAAAAGGTTATTTTAAAGACAGGGAAAAAAAAGAATAGACCAAATTACATGTCAAAAGAGACTCTGAAAATTGCCTTTTAACATTGAGCAGTTAAAATAAAGCGAAGACATGATGAAGTTAAGGAATTAAACAGAAGATTTCAAATGACATCTCAAGAAGACAAAATCAAATATAGTGACATGTGCAAAGGTCTGGAGATGGAAAACCAAAAGGGAAGAACATGCTCTGTTATTATCAAGCTTAAGGAATTGAAGAAAAACTTCAAGCCTCAAGTGGCAATAATGAAGGATTCTACAGGGATAATATTGTACAACATAGGAAACATCAAAATAAGATGGAAGAAATACACAGAGTCATTATTTGAAAAGAATTGGTGGATGACCATCCATTTCAAGAGGTTGAATATGATCAGGAACCAATGGTACTGAAGGAATAAGTGGAAGCTGCATTGAAAGAACTGGCAAAATACAAGGCTCCATGAATTGATGGAATACCAATAGAGATGTTTCAACAAACAGATGTACCACTGGAGGTGCTCACTTATTTATGCCAAGAGATTTGGAAAATAGCTACCTTGCCATCTAAGTAGAAGAGATCCATATGTGTGCCTATTCCTGAGAAAGGGGATCCAACAGAATGTGGAAACTATCGAACAATATCATGAATATCACATGCAAGCAAACTTTTGATAAAGATCATTCAAAAGCCTTTTCAGCAGTATATAGACAGGGAACTGCCAGAAAATCAAGCCAGATTCAGAAGGGGGCATGGAATCTGGGACATCATTGCTGCTGTTAGATTGATATTAACTAAAAGGAGGGAATACCAGAAGGAGGTTTATCTATGTTTTATTAACTATGCAAAGGCATTTGCCTGTATGTATCATAACAAATTATGAATAACAACATAAAGAATGGGAATACCAGACATTTAGTTGTACTCAGGAGGAATCTGTAGATGGACTAGGAGGCAGTTGTTCAAGCAGAACACGGAAACACTGCCTGGTTTAAAGTAAAGAAAGGTGTGCATCAAGGCTGTATCCTTTCACTGAACATCTTCAATCTCTATGCTGAACAAATAATTTGGGAAGCTGGACTTTATGAAGTACATGGCGTCATGATTGGAGGAAAACTCATTAACAACCTGTATTATGTAGATGACACAACTCTGCTTGCTGAAAGTAAAGAGGATTTGAAATATTTACTAATGAAGATCGAAGAACATAGCCTTCTGTATAGATTGCACCTCAATATCAACAAACACAAATCCTTACAACTGGGTCAGTACATAGTTTGATGATAAATGGGGAAAAGACTGAGGTTGTCTAAGATTTTTATTTACTTGATTATGTAATCAACACCTATGGAAGCAGCAGTTAAGAATCAAAAGATGCATTACATTGGGAAAACCTGTTGCAGAAGACTTCTTTAAAGTGTTGAAAAGTAAAGATGTCTCATTGAAGATTTAAGTGCACCTGACTCATGCCATGGTATTTTCAGTTGCATCATATGGTTGTGAAAGCTGGACAGTAAGTAAGGGAGACAGGAGAAGAATTGATGTTTTTGAATTATGTGCTGGAGAGGAATTTTGAATATACCATGGACTGACAAAAGAACCAACAGATCTGTCCTAGAAGAAGTGCAACCAGGGTGCTCCTTGGAAGCAAGGATGGCTAGACTGTGTCTTATCTATTTTGGACATTTAGTCAGGAGGGACCAATACCTGGAGCAGGATATCATGTTTGAGAGGGTGACAAGTCACCAAAAATATGAAAACACTCAACTAGATGGATTGACCTAGTGTCTGCAACAATGGGCTTATAATAAAAAAGATTGTGTGCCTGGCATAGAATTGGAGAGTGTTTCGTTCTGTTATACATAGGGTCGCTATGAGTCAGACCTGACTCAAGGCACCTATCAACAACATTAAAAGCTTTTGCACAACAAAGGAGACAATTGCTGGAGTGAAGAGATATCCAACAAAACTGGAGAACGTCTTTGGCATCTATATATCACACAGGGAATTAATACCTAGAATATATAAAGAGCTTAAAAATTAAATACCAAAAAGCAAAATATCTGATCAAAAATGGGGAAATGAATTCAATAGAAAGTTATCAAAAAAGAAATACAAATATCCAATAAACACATGAAAAATGTTCAACATTCTTAGCCCTCAGGGAAATGCAAATCAAAAGTACTTTGAGATACTATCTCACCCCTGTCAAAATGGCTACCATCAACAAAACAAACAACAACAAATGCTGACAAGGATGTGGGAAGAAAGGAACCCTACTACACTGCTGGTTGGAATGCAAGTTGGTGAAGCCAATATGGAAATCAGTACTGAGGTTTCCCCAAAAAATAGGACTCCCATATGACTGGCTATCCCATTCCTGGGTATATATCCACAGGAATATAAGTCAACATACCGTAGAAATACCTGCTCATTCATGTTTGTTGCAGTGCTATTCACAGTAGCCAAGATATGGCATCAACCTAGGTGTCTATTAATAGATGAATGAATAAGGAAAATATGATACACACACACCCCATGGAATTTTATTCATCCACAAAGAAGGACAAAATTATGGCATTTGCTGGAAAATGGATAGAAGTGAAATAGGTCAGGTCCAGAAAGAAAAACATTACATTTTCTCTCATATCCGATACTAGATTTCAATATATGCTCAATATTTTATTATATTGGCCATAAAAGTAGAAGGGGGCATATGTATGGGGAGAAAATAGACTATTGAAAGGTGGAAGGGGCAAAAACAAAGGGTATTGCGGGAAAGAAAGAAATATCATGTTTCATTTTCAAAGCCAAAATCTGAAGTGTGTGTGTGTGTGTGTGTGTGTGTGTGTATATATATATATATATATATATATATATATATATATATATATATATATATTCGTTCTTGCTAGATGCCATGCAGTTGGGTCTGACTCATTGTGATCCTCAGGTTTTTCAGTGGCTGACTGTTTTTCTGGATTGCTTTGGGAGTACATTGCCACATCCTTCTCCTGTTTTTGTGGTGATGGGGATTGAAGTGAGAGCCTCAGGAAGCACACAGCAGCACTCGACCAACTGAGCAACACCCCAGCCCCAATGATACACACACACACACACACACACACACACACAGACACACACACACACACACACACATACACACACGGTATGGAAGCAGAAGAGGCACAATTGGTGGGGAGGAAGGGAATCAGATGGAGGGAGGAGTATGATGAGAAGGTAATGGGGGAGGTAAACATGATCAATGTTTAATGATATGCATGTATGTAAATGTCATAATGAAACCCATTAAGTTGTACACTAATGAAAAATTACTAATAAAAATATCTAATAGGAAATAAAAG
>VMDO01032918.1:0-18433 GCA_007922755.1 Pedetes capensis
TAAGTCCCGTAATCCACAATTATCAACAATCATCAGAAATAATATGATATTAGTTGATGCTGAACATGTATTTAACCAAAATCCAATATTGATTTATGAGAAAAAAATGTGAGGAAAATAGAAATAGATTTGATAAAGAACACTTATAACATACTTCTTAATTATGAGAAACTATATTTTCCTTCCCAAAACAGGAATAAAGTAAGATAGTCTCTCTCACTACTCCTACTTAACACCATATTCAAGGTCCTAGGTAAGGCAATAAGACAAGAAAAAGAAATAAAAGATATGTAGATTGGGAAGTAATAAAACAGTTTTTGTTTGGGGGCTGATTTTTGGGGAAGGTGGTTATTTTGTTTTTCAAATAACATGATTGACCATGTTGAAAATCCCAAACAATCAACAAACAAAATATCCTGTAACTATTAACCAATTACAGTTAGAATGCAAGGTAAATACAAAGATATCAATTGCTTTCCTATATTTCAACAATGGCAAATTGGGTTTTGTAACTAAACACGTACTATCATTTACATTAGTACTAAAACAATAAGCACTTATAAATAAGCCTAAGAAATATACATAGGAACAATAGATAAAATAATAACCAACACATACTGATGAAGAACCAAGTAGAATATTGGCACTATGTCATTTACTATAAAGGCTACAATGATTAAAACAGTATGGTTTTGGTGAAAAATATAGATAGGAGAATGGAAAGAATATTGTTGTTCTTGTTAGGTGCTGTCAAGTCAACAAACCATACAAATACAGCCAACTGATCTCTAACAAAGGAGCAAAAGTAATCCAAAGGAGAAAGGATAGTCTTTTCAACAAATGGTGCTAGAACTACTGTGCACCCATATGCAAACTCATCATCATCTAAATATTATTTGTGAATTTTGGTGAAGGCTAGAATAAAAATAACTAGTGACAATACTGTATATATCTAGTAGTCTTATGTATTTATACCATTTATTCATGTATAATGTTTATAAATATTTATACTACTTATACTATTATTATCAGTTTTAGGTAGAGTTAAAGTGTTCCCAAGCCTTAGAAAAATAACACAATATGGTGGAATGAATTAGAGTTTCATGATATCTGAATGGTATCATTAAATCTTTGGTGAGGGGAAAATTAATATCACCTAGTAATGTTTCTTCATCTACAAAATGGAAATAAAGATACTGTTTTCCCTTTCTGATATGGCCATGGAAGTATATTTAAATAATGAACATGAAACAATATCCACAACATAAACATCTCTGTATATTATATGAATATCAACAAAGAGATGCAAATTTAAAACTAGATAGGCTTAGAAAATGTTGCTACTATATATCCAGTATATCACTAAAATCCTCCCATATAAAAGAGCAGTTGAGAAATATTATTTGGTGTGTGGGATATTTAAGGTTCTTTTTTCTCTTGTAAAATAATATTTTTCTTCTTGAAAAAAGTTCAGAATTTATTATGTGTGATTATGTTATCAGTTAAAATTCTTCATTGTTGCCTTTTTGGTGCCACCTTCATGGAAGTAGGGTGTTTCCCTCCCTCTAATATTGGTTCTGACCATGTGACTAACATCAGGTAAAGTCATATTATTGGCCATGATAGATCCAAAGGCTTTCAAAGTTCCTGTGATATTGGGCTGGACTTTTCAACTGCTGTATCACTATGACAACCATGAGCTGGCTAGCCCACTGATCCAAGAAGGCTGGGAGGCACTGGAGCAGATCCTTACACCTGCAACTTGAAGTAGAACACATCAGGCACTACAGTCCACATCACATAATAACCAGCCAGCCTGCAGATCTCAGCCCCACTTATTAACAGCTCACACTAATCCAGAGATTTATTATAAGTACATAGTATGGACCACTGAGATATTGTGGTTCTTTGTCATCTCTCATTGTTGTTGTCGATAACTACCTGACATATCATGTATCTTGTTTTAATTTTTGCCTTCTAGGGAGCCCAGAGTCAAATGTGAAGCTCAGATGGGTCCTTAAGCAGTTTGCAGATTTGGGCATTTATTCTATAGAATCTCAAGTTTTTAACTTCATTTGCATTTCCAGTTATTTGGATTCCATATTTTGATTTAAATTTACAATTTTTTACTGCTTATATCTTGATCTAAAGCTTCTCGTGTGTTTTTAAGAATGAGACAGAATGTACAAGTAAAATATTGAGTTTTTATTATGCCAAGAATTGTAAATATGAATAAAATGTCTTCTCTGTTCTGTTCTTGAGAATTGTTATATATATTAATAATTTTATAAAGGAGGTAGACATCTAACAATAGATATAACAATACAATAGGTATAATAATATAATACAAATAGAGTATAATATGTATATAAAAGTGTATATAGAAAGTATTCCATCTAGACATAGGAAGGAGCCATTAATTATACCAGAGTAGCCAAGTTGGATTAGGAAGACTTCA
Source organism: Pedetes capensis (assembly GCA_007922755.1). Lineage (NCBI taxonomy): Eukaryota > Metazoa > Chordata > Mammalia > Rodentia > Pedetidae > Pedetes > Pedetes capensis. Next base: position 2,459 of record VMDO01032918.1, read on the forward strand.
CAGACTAATATTTGAGCTTTGTATTGAAAAATAAGACCTTTTCCAAACAGGAAATGAGAAAGGGATTTTTAGAAAATATGAAATAATTTGGTTCAACTATAATACATAGTATGAAAAAAGAAGGGACAAAATTGTTGAAATTTTTCCACTATGTACAAATGTTTAGATCTTCAAATGTGAAGGTAAAAGTGGGTAATGCTAACAGAGAAATGGAACATACATATATATGAGGAAAAATCAGAATTTTTCTTTAAAGAACAAAAGTGTATGTTTAAGTGATAAAAAGTAATTGTGACCATAACCACAGCATTGACTCAAGCTATACTATTGTATAACTGGTGCTGGAGTTTAGCTTATTTGGTAGAGTGGGACTCTGTGATCTCTTGAGTCCCTGAGTTTGATGCCCAACACAACAAAAATGGGAGAGGAACCTGGCAGACCACCTCCGAAACAATCAGCCATTGAAAACCCTATGAATAGCTGAGAAGCACTGACATAGTGCAGGCATGGCACAGTGTCTGGAAGTATTTCATTCTGTTGTATTTAGGGTCACTATGACTCAGACCTGACTCAAGAGCATCTAACAAAAAACAAATATACCCAAGAATGGCATAGCCAGGTCATATGGTAGTTCTATTTTAAATTTTTTGAGGAACCTCCATACTGATTTCCACAGTGGCTACATCAACCTACATTTCCACTGGTAGTGTAGTAGGGTTCCTTTTTCCCTGTATCTTTGCCAGCATTTTTTGTTGTTTTTTTTGCTAATGCTAGCCATTCTGACTGAGGTGAGATGGTATCTCAAGGTAATTTTGATTTGCATTTCCCAGATAGCTAAGGATGTTGAACATTTTACTTATGTTTATTGGCCATTTGTATTTCTTCTTTTGAAAATTGTCTGTTCAATTCATTTGCCAGAGATAATGATCTTGAGATGCCATGCGAAGATCACTTGTGGAGGAACTCTGTCCTTGTCACTTACCTTCAATGTGACCTTGGTATTTTCTCAAATCTTACTATCTTTATTTCTTCACCTGTGAAATGATTATTTTGTATTTCATCTAATCCAAGATGTCATTTATTATAAATGGCACAGTTTTTATATATCACAAAAAGGAAAATGTTTGCTATTATAATTGTATGATGGCATTCATTGTGAGAAATATCACAGGGTTTTTTTTTTCTTTTCTTCAATACTGGAGTTTGAACCCAGTGCCACAAGCATGTGAGGCAAATGCTCTATTACCATTGTACATAAGGTCACTGTGAATTGGACCCAACTCAACGACACCTAACAACAACATTGTATAACTGAGATGAAAGGAATAGAATTGAAAAGTACTTTTTCTGTAATGTATAACATTTAGTTTTTGAGATTGAGCACACCATATTGAACTTTATTCTTAGCATTTTCCAAAAGTTTCATGACATGCTTATGTCTGGAACTAGTAAAGCAGCAAGAAAATTAAACAGGAGGAAAACCTATATGTTAAGATTCAATCTTTTTTGGCAGATTTCTTTTCACTTGGTCTTTCACATCCTTACAAATAACTTATTTGACAATAAAAAGATCAATAAGACTTAGTTATAAATCAAAATTTACAAATGGGATGGAACAGACTTCCCTTTGCTGCTGTGATTTCCTTTGATCACACTGTCAGTATATATTTCTAGAGAATAACAATGAGAATATTGGTCTTGATATTCTACCACCCAATATCTCTTTGCATGTCAACATCCATTGAGTTGAGAATATTTTCAATGAAAGTAATTTTAATTGCAATACATTTGCTGGAGACTATTTTATTCCTGACAGAAGGGAGGCCTTGACCAGGGGCTAGCTAAAACCTGGTGCCAGGGAATGAGTTCTGAGGGGTCAGACCAGAAAGAAGCACCCTTCCACAGCCAGAAATTAATAACTAGGAATACCAAGTCTTTGTAGAGCCACCCCAAATCCAAAAGCCAGAAGAAGCAGAGACAGGAAAGCAACCTAAAAGTGAGGGAGGGCATCACAGAGAAAGGCAGGGAGAATCCAGAGTAATTGCTGAAAGAACCTGACAACAAATATGAACATTATTATACACAGGTTTATGGTAGGTGCATAAAGACTTGAGACAGGCTTTTAGCATGATAGCTAAATACAGAAGGTGCCAAAAACTGTATATGTATCTTGGAGCAAAATCTTTCCATTTTGCTGTTTTAAAAATGTCTTACATGCTTGTTCTGCTAACTCCTGTCTCATGTGCACATTGGTTGGTAGATTTTGCAAGTGTGTAAACTGTTCCAACACTCATAGCAGAAGAAGCAGGACTTATTGCTGTGTGAGGTCTCCTGGATCTTCCCTTGTGCATATCACAAACAGAACCATGTGCCTCAGACTTAACACAAATACATGCAATTGTTAAGCAAGTTAGAGGTTCTGTTGCGTACTCACTCCTACATTGTCGTACCTCCACAACATTCTTAAATTTCATATACCACTTCAAAATGCTCTTGCATTCTCAAGTGACAATCAAGCTTCTGACATTTTCTTTGATTGTCCTGCCTGTCATATAGTGGCACAACCATCCATTTGATTAACCTACTGACACCAAGTGTCCTATTTATAGGACAGTGACACATTCGCTGATTGTTATTTCTTGGAATTTATATCAGACATGCCTGCAGCCATACAACTGTGGCATCTGATCCTGTCAGATCTCGGAAGATAAGCAAGACCTGGCTTGGTTATTACTTGGATGGGAGACAGCCTGGGAACACCAGGTGCTGTAGGCGTGGAAGAAGGACCCAGCAACCCACTCCCAAAAAACAATCAGCCATTGAAAACCCTATGAACAGCAGAGAATTACTGACAATAGTGTTTCGTCTATTGTACATAGGGTCACTATGAGTCACATACCGACTCAACGGCACCTAACAACAACAAACATATCAGATTCATGTACATATACTTGTTATCACACTATATCCAAACTTATCTTCTTCCAGTTGCTTGTTTTTATGTTAAGTCTAATGGAAACTACAGTACTGTGAACATTTCTGACAAACCTGGATTACTATCCTGTAAATAGGATGCTGGGTGTTAACAGGTTAATGTCATCTTTGCAGCAAACTTCATGATACACGTCGCTAAAATAATTTAACTCAACTTGGAAAGGTAATACATAAGTAACATTTCTTAAAATGTATATGCATTTTGGTGCCCCCAATGTGTACGTATGTGCATGTACACATAAATAAATGTACATAAATAATTATTATATAAAATATATAAGTGTATATACATTATTATATAATCAGTATGATATGAAATTAACTTTATATTATTTTTGGTAAATACTACAACCCACACAGTACTCTTCTTACCATATTGACACTGGAAATGTGCTGCTATGCCACTCTCAATCAAGTGGGATACAGCAAAAAATAGGTCTGCCTTAAACCAACCATGTCAGCTACCTCGGATTTCAGGGTTACAGAGGAATTTGGGGAAGGGAAGCAGGAGTATTATCATTGAAAAGACAGAGGCACAGCTTTTGACAACATTTTTAAAAATGAATTCTCTTGTCTCTTCACTGCTAAACAAAGGAATAAGTTGTTGTTGTTGTTGTTGTTAGGTGCCGTCGAGTCGGTATCCGACTCATAGCGACCCTCATAGGGTTTTCAACGGCTGACTGTTTCGGGATTGCCTTGGGAGTGGATTGCCAGGCCCTTCTCCCATTTTTGTGGTGCTGGGAATTGAACTCAGGACCTCAGAGACTGCAGCGCAGCGCTCTACCAACTGAGCTAAATCCCAGCCCCAAAGGAATAAGAGGTCATATATATTTTCAGATACACATTATGAGCTGCTGAATAGTACCTGTTTTTTAGAAGGTTGCTATCTAAAAAGTAATCTAATGATATGTGCTATGAAGGTGAGATTAGAAGCTAAAAAGCTAAACTAGAGCAACTTATATTAATCAGAACTTTCATTGATGTGACAAATACCTGAAAGAAACAGTCTAAATAAAGCAGGGAAGATTTGTTTTGGCTCATGGCTTCAGAGGTTTCAGCCTATGGTCAGCTGGCTCCATTTCTTTGAGAGAGAGCAAGAAAAAACATTATGGTAGTGACAGCATGTGGTAGAGGCTGCTCATCTCATGGTAGCCAGGAAGCAGAGAGACAGACAGGAAGAGTCTAGGGACAACATATACCCTTCAAGGGTAGAGTTTCTGTGACAGCAAGGCCCCACCTCCCAGTTTCCTCTACCTCCCAATAATGTTATCAAATTATGAATCCATCAATGGATTAATCCATTGATTAGGTCAGAGCCTTCATGATCCAATCAGAGGGAGCTAAACCTTCAACACATGAACCTTTTTGGTGGACCTTTCATATCCAAACAACAACACAACTCATCTAGTGTTTATAGTCCACAAACATATGGAAACTTAAGTTACCTAGGTCAGTTGCCTGTGGTGGTCATGTGTTTTTGAGCAATGTGAATTTTAGGTACTGATTTTCAGGTCCTACAGAATTAATGTTAACAGTTTTTACCAGTAGTATCCTCCTCCAACATCTCTGCAATTAGAAGATGGTCCTAATGCCCTAAGGAATTTTGGAGTTTCAGAAAGGAGTTTGAGTCTTCCTACAACTATTTGCCAATGAGTGAGGACAAATCCAAGGTCTAGTTAAGCTCAAGATGTAGATACAGGCGGTAGATAATGTAAGTCCATCCCTCTTTCCTTGGAATTACATAAGTGTCTCTATTTCATTTTACCCCCTAAGATACAGTGATAAATTCTTTCCATACCCTCTTGTTTCAGTCTTGATACTAAAGTGTCCATTCTTCTTGTGTTTCTTCTAACACATTCACATACATTTACACACACACGCTCTTTCTTTCTAGCCTAATATTCTATGTAGTTCTCTCACAGAGTTACTGACAACCTTACATATGAGCTTTAGTCTACCGTATAGTGTGGAGCAAATGAGCTGTGGTAAAACTAAGGATTGTTTTTGATATCAGGAAGTTCATAGGGCAAGGAACATTCTAAGCATTATATTGAATTCCAAAATTACTCTTGCCTTTCTTTGTTAATGGTTCATTCTTTTACTGGAGTAGTCCACTAGGAAACCATTCAGTTTTCAAAAATACATTTTGAACTCCAAATTATGTTCCTTTAAATTCAATACTCTTTTTCATAACGATTCCTATAACCTACATACTAGTCTCCAAATTCTGATACAATCAAATATTTTTATTTTTATTCATTTTTTAATCAATCTACTATTTCTGCACTTTCAGACTCTTCTGGTTGAAATGGAAAAAACATTGAACTTAGAGTAAAGACATCTGAGAATAGATGCTAACTCTGTTGTTTTGTATTTATGTGACCTTGGGAAACAGCTTGAATGTTTGAATACATTACATTCAGTTTCCTCACTTCACAATGAGAATTCAAAAACTTGCTTAGCTCATAGAGTTGTTGTAAAATTAAATAAGGTAATATAAGTGAAAGTTCTTGGCACATATTGGATGCTCAATAAATATTTGTTAATACTCGGTTGAATGCTCTGGATGCCCTTAACGCTGATTCCAAGATGTTTAGAGACATTATGATGTAAAGGTGCTTGCTCAGACAAGACTAAGCAGTGCTATAAATTCATTCAGGCATTTTTATTTTCTGAAGGGAACAAATCCAAAAGTTTTCTTCAAAATTATAACTTCCCATTTATATAATGATTTCTTAGGATAATAGGGGGATTTAGACAAAGTTCCTCCAAAGGGCAATGGTATCCTTACAAGGCAAGGACAAGTGAAAAGCTGTCATCCTGAGAACCATCCATCTGCCATCTACTCACTGGCACTCTTGGCTTCTCATTACACTCTTCCTTTCCTCTCCCTCTTACCCTATTTCCCCATTCATATTTTTTCTACCTTTACAGCCCCCGTATCCTCACATAGGATCCTTTGAACTTCAAAATCCAAGGTCTCAGCCAATTCCAGGTCATACCTGTAGCCCTCTGCAACTCAAGTGCTATCCATAGGACCAGCATTATCATTGATCTAAAGCTTGTTAGAAATGTAGAACCTCAGATTCCACCTCTTTTAGGTTATGAACCTCATAGGGTTCTCAATGGCTGACTGTTTCAGGCATTAGAATCTGCCTTTTAACACAATCTCTGGGTGATGTGTATGTACATTGAAGTTAGAGGAGTGTAGCCTAAACTGGCTCTTAACTCTGATTGTACATTAGAAACCACTTGGAGAATTTTTAAGAATTTGTGTTTATTCCCTGACCTCATGAAAAATTCTGGTTTAATTAGCATGATATTGTGACTATTATTAATTTTTTAAAAGCTCCCAGGTGATTCTTGTGTGCTCTCATGTTTGAGACTCTCTTTTCCACTCAAGTCATCTTTTAATACAATAATGCTTTAAAAATATTCAGCTCCCTTATCAGTATGCATTCATACACTTGTATATCTTGAGCTAATACCCACTTCACAACACTAGAAAGGTTAAACAAACTGCTTGTGATAATAAAATTCCAAGTCACAACAGCTGAAATAGGAGAAAGAATGGAAGAAAGAAAGAAAGAAAGAGGAAGAAAAAGAAAGAAAGAAAGAAAGAAAGAAAGAAAGAAGGGAAGGAAGGAAGGATGGGAATTTCTTTTAATCATCCTTTAAGTGTACAAGGATAGTCAAGATGGAATATCATTGATTTTTATTTCTGAAAGTAGTTTTACTTAGTCCATTATATTACTTTATCAGGCCACATATTCCTTTACATCACTTTGTATGAGTTTTATAAATTAATGAAGATCTTTCTTGTAGGAAAAAAGGCCACACAGATAATTTCTTTTTATTCACACAGACCAGAATCAGCACACTGTGCTCTTTATATTGCCTTTTCCATTTAAACACCTTTTAAATCCTTCCTTTTCTATATACATTTTATTCTTTCCAATAACAGTTTTTCATTTTCCTCTTGATTGAAGTCTTGGTTGTATTCTGTTCTTTTTTGATAACTTTGATTTTCTGTAGGTGGTTTTTGATCACTTTTTACATCACAATATTAAATGAATATTGAACACATATATCTTGGCACAGTTTGATGAGGGTATCTATGTGGTATGTTTTAGTGGTTTAATTCCTGGAATAAAAGGTACAGGGAATCCTAACTCATATATGAATTACCAAATTGACACTAAGGAGGCACATATCTACTCTCTTGGCACAAAATATGTTTCTGTTTAATTTTATTCCTACCAGCTTGAAATATCATCAAACTTTTATTTAGTTTTTGTCAATATAATCAATAAGAAATGAAATTCTATAGTTGCTCAATATATTACACATTTTATTTATGAAGAGGTCATATATCTTTTCATATGATTTTTGGTTATCTGCTTTTCTTTTCCTTGTAAATTAGATCCCTTTCAGGTTTTCATATTTGATCCAGATAAATTAAGTTCAGAAATCAGATGCATAGGGGAAATGCTGCTGTTTATGTGCTGGTGCTTTGTAAAAGAACACTGGAGAAAAATTAGGGAAGAGGAAAGGGTTCTCAGAGTTAATTCCTTTAGCTCTTAAATAACTGATTGATGATGAACTGAGTCTGAAGAAGAAGCTAGAGAAAGTCTACTAGGCAGAGAGGGGGTTTTTCTGAAGTCAAGAATTCAATTTTATTGTCTCTGACACCATGAGGCAGCATCAGTTCTTATGCTGTCTCAAGGAGGAGATAGCCTTCCACAAAAGCAGGGTCACCTTGCTTGAGAAAATGGTATGCATGCCTAAGAGAAGCTCAAGGACAGGCCCAGTTAGAGGTTTGCAATCCCCAAGAAAAACACTCAGGATATATGGCCACTGCAAAATTCATTTACATGGGTCTACATTGGGAATATTATTCACCATTTAGCAATGGTTGGCAAACACTTGGCTTCATCTGTAACATTCTACCAAAGGAGAAGAAATAAGAAAGCTCTATTTAAAAGGCACTGTGGCACACACCTGTAATCTCAATGAGTAAGGAATCTGAGGCAGGAGGATCACGAATTAGAGGCCAGACGCAGCCTGCACAACTTTAGTGAGTGTCTGTCCCAGAATAAAAAATAAAAAGGGGCCAGGGGCACAGCTCAGTAGTGGAGCACTTTCCTAATATGTGCAAGGCTTTGAGTTCAACTCCTAGTGTGGCAAAAAAAAAAAAAAAAAAGCTAAAACAATAATGATGACAACAACAACAAACCTTTATATCTCACACTCCATCAAGTATTTATTGCCAAACATTAATAAAGAACTTTCAAAGAATTATAAGAGATTCACTAGGGAAAAATATGCAGATGTCCTTGTATAAAGCTAAATAGTATACTTTCTTAAAAGTGTATTGGCCCAGAAAAGTAATTATAGATAGAATCCAGGTACCAAGAAGCTGACAATTTCAAAACTATAGTCATTGAAGGGACAGAGAAATTCCAAATATAACAGGTTGCTCCTTGTAAATACAATCTCTAGCCCCATTTCTATGGTATGTCTATCTAAATCCCATGGGAAAGCCATAAAAGCCAAAGATGTTAGTTCACATAAATCGTTATAACAGATTAGGGCATATGTTGGATTTCTCTCTGGACCTGTAAATGTAATTTTAAGAGAAAAAAAAAGGAAGAGATTTTGCTCGTCAGAGAACTTCCCTTCCTTTTTAAAAGTAAATCCATTTATTTATTTACTTAGTCTCCAGCTGCTCATAGCAACTTTGCACCCTGACTTCACCACAGTAATAAAGGCTCCCAGGAGACATTGTGGCACAGAAAGTATGAGGCAGTGATCCTGAAGGCAGTGTCCCTTCAAAAGAAGGACACACTGGGGAAACGAGTTCATAGCCAGAAGAACATGCTGATAGGCAATGAGGTAGTGCCCAGCATTAGTGTGGTACCTGGGGAGGCAGCTCACCTGTGGGGCACAAGAAGGTGGGACATGGAAACCTAGCATGGCCTATTGGGCTGGGATAAGGCCATTGGAATCCAGGCAAGCAAGGGGAAGGAAAGATGATGGATGTCATGTGACAGTGGGACAGTCTTGGTGAAAAGTACAGTTGATATATACCCAGGAGGATGCAGAAACGATGATGGAACAGAAGGTGAGGAGGATTCTGAACTAGCAAGTGGAACATAAACCAGATAAATAAAAGTTATTACTGATGACCATACTACAACTGTGCTCTATGGAAATACATGCACATGTATGTATTTATTTATAACTAAAGTATATAATAAGGGGGGTTAGTGTTTAGCTTGGGCTGGGGTTTAGGTCAGTTGGTAGAGCACCGCTCTGTAGTCTCTGAGGTCCCAGGTTCGATTCCCAGAATTGCAAAAATGGGAGAAGGATGTGGCAATCCACTCCTGAGGCAATCCTGAAAAAAAATCAGCCACTGAAAACCCTATAACGGTTGCTATGAGTCGGACATGACTCAAAGGCACCTAACCACAACAAGTGTTTATAGTTCAGTTGGTAAGTGCTGCTCTGTGCTTTCTGAGGCCCTGAGTTCAAGCCTCAGGATGGCAAAAAATGGGAGAAGGACCTGTCAGCCCACTCCTGAAACAATAAGTCATTGAAAACCCTATGAATAACAGAGAGACACTGACATAGTGCCAGACATAGTATTGCACATAGCTTCACTGTGATTCATACCCAACTTGACAGCACCTAACAACAATAACAACAACAATGTATATAATAAAATTTCCAAAAACAATGCTTATATTATAAAATACCTAAATATTAAAGAGTTTAGGAAACTTTTATATGGTAAGGGTAAAAATAATACTAAATTATGTATAATATACATAAATATTTTTCTCATGTCATGGCATAAAAGAGCTGCCTAATATCAAGTAGGCAGTAAATATTGTTCAATGTTCAATAGATATTGTTAACCCTAGGTTAACTATCTTAATACCAGATTATTCTTTGGAAATTAAAAGAGAACTCATGAATTCTTCCCCCATAGATCCAAATTTGTATTTTAAGAACATTTATTCAATAGTTTTGATGCCTGTCAAAATCCAAACACTCCATCCCACAGTTCATGATATCCTCCTGCCCTAAAGAAAGAGTTTCTTGGAGTAAGAGCATTCTTTACTTTCTCTCCAAGTCCTGTGCACAATGGAGAACAGACATTTTTAAAAAGCATTTATTGATGAAGTATTTCTACAGATCAAATGTTGATTTTGTATGCACATATTTTTCACTCACAACTCATATTGAGTCTTCAAATCCTGTTTATTATCTTAATATCCTTTATCCCGGCCTTCAGCCATACCACTGTGGCATCTGACCCTGTCAGATCTCAGAAGTTAAGCAGGGTCGGCCTGGTTAGTACTTGGATGGGAGACCACCTGAGAACACCAGGTGCTGTAGGCTTGGAAGAAGGACCCGGCAATCAACTCCCAAAAAATAATCCATCGTTGAAAACCCTATGAATAGCAGAGAAGCACTGACAATACTGTTTCACCTGTTGTACACAGAGTCACTATGAGTTAGACACTGACTTGACAGCACCTAACAACAACAACACCCTTTATATCCATCCCCATCTCTCCTATTGCTATTTGCCAAGATTGCTATAATGTTTCCCTAGCCTTCCGTTACATTACCTCACTTTTTTTTTTTCTTTTTTGAGACTAGGTCTCACTTCATAGCCCAGGCTAGTCTTGAACTTACGGTGATCCTACTGCCTCAGGCTGCTGAGTGCTAGAATTACAGTATGTGTTGCCACACCCAGCTATATTACCCCACTTTTAATCATCCTCCATAATGTAATTAGAACAGCAGAAGAGCCTTTTAAATATGCAAATCTGACCTTTTCCTTTCAGTCCTTAAAATCCTTCAGTAGTTCTCTTTCCATGGTAGGAAAAACTTCAAATATATTTTATCAAATAAGACTTTCATGATCTGACCTTTCCATCTTTTGCACTATTATATGACTACTACTTATATACTTAATTACTATGTTTATCTGCTATTAATTAAATATATAGAAATATTTAAAATTATATATTAATTACTTATTTTTATCATAGCCATTTCATGCCCTTAAACCTTTTAACCTGATCCTTTATAACCTAAACATGCTCTCATAAACAACTCTAAGTTAACCTTACTATATAATTATCTTTTAAGATTTGACTTACTCATCATTTACTCTGGGAATTTCTCCTCTTTAATTTTAGTTAAAGTGCCCATCCGCCACCTTCATCTTCCTATAATACCCTGAGAATGCATCCATGTTAATGGCCTCTATTGTATTTTTCTGGTTGCTTGTGTGTATCCATAATTAGAATGTCGGTAAATTAAAAGTAATCTTAATTGTTTGATTCATCCCTTTATTGCCAATAGGAATTATACTTGAATAAATGTGCACATAACCAATATAAAATCTTCAAAATATATTTTGCTGCTAAATGTGCTAAGAAAATTTCCATTTCCTCTGAGTACATATGTTAGGACAGAAAACTAAAGTAGAGCTTTCCTCTTAGAATCAAGATCCTTTTTCCTATAGCCTTTGACATGAGGTAGCAAAAACTATAGAGTAGCAATTTTTAGACCATGGTTTGCATCAGAATTACCAAGCTTCTCTCTTATGAAATTACAATCATCAGGGATAGTGTCAAACTTAGGAATCTGCATTTTTAACAGATGGTTTTTGACACAGAGACGTGAGAACCAGAATTATGAACACTGTTTTGAATAGTTTCCATTTGTTTTGCAATTTTAAGAGGTCTAAGCACAAAGGCCTGCTTTATTTTACTATGATAGTCTATTCTATCTTGTCTCCTCTAAAGCCAATAATTTTTTGTTTTGATGTTCAAAGAAAAACATTTCCCTTAACAGCTCCCTCTATGCATCTCAATTATATCACAGATACTAAGTCTTGGAAACTTTCATGTATCATATTAGTCTCAGCTACCCTTTAGTGATATCAGCTAGGGATCCACACATCCCTTGAATGATCTTCTGTGACTCTGCTGTTCACTTGCAGAGACAACTGCACATGGTGTTTTTCAAGAAATTTTTGAAATAGTCGAAGCCTTTGAAATTTGTAAATGGAAGAGATCCTATGAATTGTGAAGCTTTATCTCTATAACATACAATATCTTGTAGAGCATTCCCCCTTAGAAAGATATTCATTAATGTATAAAACTCACACAAAGTGATGTGAAGGAATACAATGTTTAGTAAAATAATATAATGCCCTAAGTGAAACTACTTCCAGAAATAAAATCAATTATATTCCACTTTGACTACCTTCATAGACTTAAAAGATGATTTTTAAAAACTCTAATATATATATTTTTGTATTTCAGCTTTTATGGTTCCAAATTATTTGGAATTTTATTATTACTCTTATTACAGTACATCAGAGTGCTTGTAAATCTATTATACAGAAAAGTAACCCTCATCTCTCATTTGGAAGCATTAATGCCTTCTCTTTACCATAGAAGAAAAAATGGTAAGAGAGAAGTTAACTATTCTTGTTGTAAAGGGCACATTCAGATGACATCTGTATTTTTCTATGAATTTGTGCTTTGTATTTATTAATATAAAAATGACAGCCATCAATACCAACTCAAAATAGTATAGAAGATTTATTTAAGCAAATTGTTGTTGTTGTTAGGTGCCGTCGAGTCGAGTCCGACTCATAGCGACCCTATGTACAGCAGATCGAAACACCTGCCGATTCTGTGCCAGGCAAACAATCTTATTTATGTTTAATCCCATTGTTGCAGACACTGTGTTAATCCATCTGGTGGAGGGTTTTCCTCTTTTGCGTTGACCTGCCACTCTTCCAAACATGATGTCCTTCTCCAGGGATTGTTCTCTCCTGACTACATGTCCGGAATATGTAAGACGCAGTTTGGCCATTTTTGCTTCCAAGGAGCACCCTGGTTGTACATTGAAAACCCTATGGATAGCATTTAAGCAAATAGTTCATATCGTATTTACATTAACAAGTTCTTTGGCATAAAATCTATTTGCTGCTTTATATAAGAAAGGAGAAACATGTAACCTTATTTGGACAGTATCAAGAAGAAAGTCTGCTTTATGATAATTTCCTGTGTTGTAAATGGAAAAAGATCTGTATCATCCCCTGAACTTATGAACCTGTGATACCAGACACACCCTTTTATTGACAACAAGAATTATAGTTGCCTCAGCCACTGGTTTCTCAATAGAGGAATATTGGAATCCTAGGCACCAAGGATTCACTACATAGAAATTTTGGAAATAACCCTTTTCCTCAATAAGGAAAAATGAGTATATTCTTTTCTCAAATAGCTACTCAATATATTTTAGTAACACATTTTTATATAGATGAACCACTGAAGGAAAACAATAAGGCCTGTTGTGAAACCACAATGCAATAATATGTGTAAAATTTAAGTCATGGTGCCTGGTGCATAGAAGGCAGTCTATAAGTCTCACTGCACACTGCAGTGAAAACTTCTCTTCATAGACTGTCCAGAGAGGCTAGAATTTCTGACCATAAACAATGTCTTTCTTCAGTTATATATGACCAATAAGAATGCAGACATGGAAATTCTCCATGACAGTTTTATGGAGAAGCAGAAAATTATGCTCCAAATATGTGCAAGAAAGTTCAGGAATTGTCCTTTTGACTTTATCTAAAACTCATGCTACCCTTTTCTTTCCTCTGCTAATGTTATTTTGATATAAAACTCTACATGAAAAGTTCTTAAAACTTTGACAGTACCTGTTTTGCTCTCTAAAATTCAAGTTCACGTGGATAAATAATGCTTCAGATTGGAAGGAATTCTAGCAATCTGATAATCTGCACTGAAATCTTAGTATTAATTCATATCTGGAATAGAGTTATCATTTGGGTATAAATCCCAAAACTCATGAAGACCAAGAAAATACTATTTTGTGAGTAACAAATATATACTTCATTTAGAATAAGATCCAAATTTCCAAAGAATTTCATGAGATACACATAATTTCTGCTTTAAAATAAGCTGATGCCTTGAGAAGTTAATCACTTTGCCAAGGACCACATAGTTAGTACTAGCAATGACTTGTGCATCTCTGTCTGAATTTCATAGACAACCAGCAAGCTAAGAAACTAGAGTGGGGAAAAAAAAAATGGAGCTCATCCAGTCTCAACATCTTAGGTCTCCAGGGCTTGCTTCCCCAGAGAATTGTAATATTACTCAGTTTCCAAGGTTTTCAGATACTGGGCAAAGAACACTTTAGACAACTCCTATAAACAGCTGATATCCAAATCCAAATGGATTTTTTATTTCACCCTTGATAAGGCCTTTCTCAAGTTTACCCTTTAAGGAGTAAGACCCTTAACCTCATTACTGGAAGCCTTGGTTTTAGGGCACCATTCATACAATGATGAGATACTTGTGGATCATGTGCTTTTCTGGGTTGCTGATCTTGCCTTGCAAAATTTCCTTTTCTTTAAAAAGCCTATCTCTTATATTTTTCACTCTAAAGTGATATGAAATTCTTCCCAGTCCTTTGCATGATAGGGAAGGAGCCCACTTGACACCATACTGAGTACTTTGAATGGAGAAGTTGCCAAAAATTATTTTGAAGTCTTTTTGGTAGCTGAAATAATTTCTAAATTGATTCTCTGAGCAAAAGAATTCCACATTTATTCAGAAGCACAGCCATCATAACTTTGCCTGGGGTTTGTTATTGTTGTTAGGTACCATTGAGTCAGAGCTGACTCATAGTGACCCTAAGTACAGCAGAACATTACCCAACACTGTGCTATGCACTTGATTGTTTTGTATTTGAGCCCATAGTTGCAGCCACTCTTTCTTCTCATTTTGAGTTGTGCCACATCAGTAAAAGGTCCTAGGGGTTTTACTCCATTCTCATCACTGAAATCAACTCCACCTTGAGGAGGCAAATTTCTCCAGTTGTTTCTTGAATATCTTCCAGCCTAGGGAGGGTGGGGCTCATTTTCCAGCACTATATTTGACAGTGCTTCTCTGCTATTCATAGGGTTTTCAATGGCTGTTTCCAGAGTGGGCTGTTTGGTTCTTCTTCCTAGTCCTATTAGTCCGGAAGTTCAACTGAAACCTGTCTACTATGGGTAGCCCTGCTGGTATCTGAAATACCAGTGGCATAGCTTTCAGCAACACAACATTATACAAGCCAGACAGTGCGACAAGCTGACAGACATGTGGGGATATCTGGGGTAACACCATTAAAAAAAATCTACTCTTAATTTCTCTACTTGCTCTACAATTCCACTGCAAAATAAAACTGGCATATACGCATTCTAATTTTGATTACTTCTTTGTCTATGTTAATCTGTTACAAACAAAATATTTCATCTTCTAATTTTAAAAGAGACTATCATATTGATTCTGTGGAGAATCACCATTATCTTCTCCTCCATCTCTCAGCTTGCAGCTATTTCATTTTTCTTTGTACTTGACTTTAAACTGCTTCACAATTCTTCTACTTCTTTGGGTTGCTCAGGACTCTATGGCTTATATACTTCCAGAACTTGCAAATGTACTAAGTTCTCAGTCTTTTGTTATTTTACTGAACAAAGATTTGCTAAGCATCTACAATGTACCAGCCACTGTCATAGTGACTGGACACATACTTGAAAATAAAACTATCATAGTTCCTGAATTGTTGGAACTTACATCTAATGGGAGAGAGAAAGGAAATAAACAAACACAATTAAACAAGTAAATGTTTATGTAATATTGAATTATAAATGAAGAAGTAATAGTGAAGGGAAGTCAAAAAATTATTACAGCCTGGTCTCCCCCCTCAATCCTCTCTCCCTCTTGGGAATCTTTAATCAGATACTTTCCTTTCTTTGTGTCACTTTACACCAGTACCACTACTTCTAACCCTGCTTCTCCCTCTCCTCAGGCTGTCTCTGTCTTCTAACAGCTTCAGAAATATGTTTTAAATTAATTCACCCAGTTAGTTTTAATG
>VMDO01032919.1:0-18484 GCA_007922755.1 Pedetes capensis
GCAAAAATGGGAGAAGGGCCTGGCAATCCACTCCCAAGGCAATCCCAAAACAGTCAGCCATTGAAAACCCTATGAGGGTCGCTATGAGTCGGATGCCAACTCGACGGCACCTAACAACAACAACAACAACAAGAGCACTTGCTTAGCAGGTGCGAAGCCCAGAGTTTGATCCCCAATACCAAAAAGACAAAAAACAAAAGACAAAAAACAAAAAAAAGAAGGAAAGGAAAAAAAAAAAAGAAAGAAAGAAAAAGAGGTCAGGACAGAGAGGTTAAATGAGCAGCACAAGGCCTTCCTTGTGGGAAGTAAAGGGTGGAGCTAGGATTCCCACACTTGCCTTGGAGTTTCCATAGCTAGTGCCCACTGCACTACAGCCCACTCTCTCTCCCATTATCTGAAACAGCCTCTCAATGATACACCTTCTGTGATGAGAGAAATGTTCTAAACCTGCACAGTCCAATGTTAACCATTCATCACAGGGGGGTGCTGAGTACTTCAAATGCATCTGGTGCAACTGAGGAAGCAAAATTTTACTTCTATTTAATTTTGATCAATTTTAATGTAAATAGCCTCATGCAGAGTTGCTACTGCATGAGATAGTGTAACTCTAAAACAAACAAGAATTCATAAATCAGAAGACTCCTTAATCTACTGAACAAGGGGTCGCTTGGGCCAAATGATCTTTGATTGATACCACCTTGTACGTTATGTATTTATGTTAGGTGCCATCGAGTCGGTGTCCCACTCATAGCGACCCTCATAGGGTTTTCAATGGCTGACTGTTTCAGGATTGCCTTGGGAGTGGATTGCCAGGCCCTTCTCCCATTTTTGCGGTGCTGGGAATTGAATTTGGGACCTCAGAGACTGCAGCACAGCGCACTACCCACTGAGCTAAATCCCAGCCCGATACCACCTTATCTTTTCTTTTTCAATGAAATTCACCCACTGTTGGCTGTGGACCTTGTGAGCAGCTCGTTTTGACTTTGTGTGGGAGTGAATATCCAGGGGGTACCAACTGCTACCCCAGATAACTTTCCTGCCCAATTTGCAAGTGGGATATTCATTCCCACAAAGTCAAAAGGAGCTGCTCACAAGGTCCACAGCCAACAGTGGGTGAATTTCATTGAAAAAGAAAAGATAAGGTGGTATCAATCAAAGATCATTTGATCCAAGCGACCCCTTGTTCAGTAGATGAAGGAGCCTTCTGATTTATGAATTCTTGTTTGTTTTAGAGTTACACTATCTCATGCAGTAGCAACTCTGCATGAGGCTATTTACATTAAAATTGATCAAAATTAAATAGAAGTAAAATTTTGCTTCCTCAGTTGCACCAGATGCATTTGAAGTACTCAGCACTCCCCTGTGATGAATGGTTAACATTGAACTGTGCAGGTTTAGAACATTTCTCTCATCACAGAAGATGTATTATCTGGTTTATCCTTTTGCATTTTCCGTTAGCACACATGCTCACACTCCCCATCCACTTCCCATTCTTTTCTCCTTTGCACCAAAATACAACATAAACACAAGATTTAATACCCTACTCACTCACACCATTAGTTTTCTAAATGGTAAAGGCAAGACACTTCAGAACATCCTCTCTATGTTTCTTCTTTAAAACATTATTAAATATGATCTACTAACACTGGCTCAATATCAGTTTTCAGACATTGGAACTTCATGGTCAGAGTAACAATAATTTCTTAGTGTCTGTTCTGGGTGAAAGTATTGTTCTGGGTTCCCTAAGTATTGACTCATTTAATCTCATTTAATCATCACTACAGTCATATGAGCCAGCAGCCGTAGCACTGTGGCATCCAATCCCATCAGATCTCAGAAGCTAAGCAGGGTCAGGCTTGGTTAGTGCTTGGATGCGAGACTGCCTTGGAACACCAGGTGCTGTAGGCTTGGGAAAAGGACCTGGTGACCCACTCCCAAAAATCAATCTGTTATTGAAAACCCTATGAATAGCAGAGAAGCACTGACAATAGTGTTTCACCTGTTGTACATAGGGTCACTATGAGTCAGATACCGTCTTGATGGCACCTAATAACAACAATGGTCCTATGAGGTAATGCTAACATAATCTCCATTTTCATTCCAAATGAGGAATTTGTCTGGTTAACCTCAAGGTCCTGAACTGTTTCCACCTCTCCATCCTGTCATTAGCTCCCAAACTTGTGGTTGTCTCCTACTCTAGGCATATTCATCTTGGTTATGGGACATGCATGTATGGCACATAAAAACAAGTGAGTAGAAAAATGTCCATGTAAGACACATGGTTGTACAACTTGAGTCTTCTTCAGATCAATATTGGCAGAACAAGGAAAATGTGTAGAAGTTAAAACTCAATTGAACTTATTTGAATTAAAAAAGAAATCTGATTAGTGCTAAGATAAACTGCTGAGACCACATCTATGACAATAAAATTAGATTAATAGAAAGATGAGATTTGATTAATGACTTAAGATCATCCATCAAGATTTCATGTGTTGAACTCAATTCTATTAAGTAAAGGGGAAAGAAGCTAGTATAAAGTTATGGTCTTAATATGTATCCTAGTACTATAACATTTGTAGATCATTCTAGGTTGAACCTAAGGGCTTAGAAAAAATACTTTCTCAAACGACACCCAATAACAAGGACAAAAGCAAAACAATGTTTCATCAGTCCCCCATATAGTTATCAAATTTATCTATCTGATGTGAATAACCAGACACAAATTTGCATTTTCATTTGGACTTCTAGGATTGACTTCTAGGATTTCCAAGTTCTTTTAAAGAAAAAGATATTATCAAGAAAACTTATCTCAGGCTTCAACATTTCTATTTCTCATGAAAAAGTAAAAGATGAAAACAATGAGTCTCTAGGCTTTAAGTGCTATTAGATCTACAGATACTTTTCTCCAATTAATATTTTACTTATAGAATATTATTTAATGTTCAATGTGTGTCTATGTCAATTTATAATTTTCATTTAAAGTCCCACCCTCATGCTCCCAAAAAGCCATAGATAAGAATGATATTCTGTATTACTGACAATGTAAAAAGATAGATCACTACAGAAAAAGTTCTGACTTTAAACATAGTTGGGGTCCAAGGGTATATAGAGAAATATTCCCACAAAAAGACATGCAAGTGGAAGAGAGGCCTTTGGTGGGGAGATTGGATGGGGGGAGGAAGTGCACAAGAGGGTAAGGGGAAACTTTTCTGTGCAATGTACAATGAAATGCATATATGGAAAGTCACAATGAAATGCATGTCAGAATGAAACACATTAAGTTGTACATTAAAAATTTCCAGTAAAAAGAAGAAAAATAATGATATTCTGAAAACGGAGAGACAAATAGTAAAACATCAATCTGCCTTGACCATTCTTGTTCAGTTTTTCCCCATAACCTTCTTAGCATGGGCATGAAATTATATTCATTGTTCTATACCTCTGTGCACCACAAAATAGGGAGAAGTATGTGGCAGCACACACCTGAGGCAATCCTGAAACAATTAGCCTTTGAAAACTCTCTGAACAGCAGAGAAGCACTGACAATCCCAGCATGGCACAATGTCAGGTAGTGTTCCGTTCTGTTATACATAGGGTCATTATGAGTCAGACCTGACTGGATGGCACCTAACAACTATCTCACGGGTTATGTTTCCAAAGTATAAGCTTGCTTCCCTGATCCTAATTTTCTGGAGGGTGATAAGAAGGAGTTTCCAAGCACTACTGCCATATTTTCTGTCAGTACCTGTGACATCTCTTTCCCTTCATAACAACTAACCTTATTTTTCCCAAAAGTCTGTATTCAACTACATGGCTGCAAGTAGTTATTACTTTGCACCCTTCTGCAAATGTAAAGGCTCCATGTCTGGGAGCTCTCAGGGTCTGTCTAGGAGCCACTGTAAATGAAGATAAATTGACACTGTGCCTAGGGAGCTCTGGTCAGAAATGCAATTTTCAAGAAGAGGGTGACTAGCCTCCAAAAGTATTCACATGAATGAAACATGACAGGTGTCACCAAGAACAGAGATCCTGGGCAAGGAGAAATTAGAGCCGCTCATGTCCCTGCTCATCTGTAGTCTCCTAATTGCGGTTGTTGGTGTTAATTGATGCTGGTGCCATTTTTGATCAGGAGGGGCTGTCCTGAGTGTCTTGCATTTCCAAAGGGCTTGACATTCTGAGAGCCACAGCATGTTTGAATCAAATTTGCTTTCAACATGTCATGTTCAAGAATTCTCTTTTCGAAGGCCTGTGCAAACAGTCTGGCAGATCCTCCATCCCCTGAAATTGCACATGCTACCCAGGATACTATTCATGGCCTATCTTTCCTGCAGCCATAAGAGCTGCAGAGTGTGATGATTCTTCGGTGAAGCAAGGAGTTGGGTAATCACACATATATTTCTGACAGCTATCTTTTCTCCTAAATAATATTGCAGTGTTCTCTTGTAGGCATGTTCTGGGAGGCAATTGCCTTTAATAAATGTTTTTACTGGTTTGAATGAAACAAAGGTAATTCAAGATTGCAAACAAGATTTCTTCTTTAAAGGCAGAGTAACACTATGATTTTAGATGCAGCACAGAAGCAGCTCATCTAGCAACTATTGATTTTAGATGTGGCTAAGCAAGGGAATTTATCCTCAAGTGCAATTGGTATTTCTGGAAACATGTAAATGCAGATCTCATGAACTATGCTGCTCCATTAACCGTGTGTGACCTCCTGTTGGGTCTACTGAAGGCTTACACAACTCACAGGACTCAGGGAAGTAGTTTGTTTCCTTTATCTGTGCCAAGAGTTTATGGATTAACATTGTTTCTGCATTTAAAGCTTCATGGTCTAAATGAAAAGTAGGGGTGCTGGGTTACATACAATATGTTTCCCTTGGCCATTGGCTCTGCTTTTTAAATCTGTTCTGTTTGCCATTTAAGATAATAAAGAGCAATAAACCCATCCATCAGCAGTAATAAAATCAACTATCAATTTTTAAATTACTATTATCATTATTATATTATCAGAACATTAGATAAAATATTAAATATGCTTTACACATTTCATTTAGTTTGATAAGGAAAATCTATCTGCCTTTGTCATGTATTTAATACAAATATGTAAAGTATCTTTTCAATTTTGATTCAAACTCATTTTTTAATTGTGTAAGTGGTAATAGTAAGACAATTTTTGTTAATATTTATTCATGTCAGAATTATTACATGTTTTAAAAAATCTGCTCTTTTACAACAAAGTAGATACTGGTGTTTCTGAATAGAAGAAGTGACAAAAATTTATCATCCAGGTAAGCAACAACTTTGCAAATTAGACTATTCTTCACCCTGGAAGAACAGACAGGAACTAAGGACCGATAGTATGGTATGACTATGCAATTTTCCTAGATAGAACAATCTGGCTGAGAAGCTATCAATGACATCTTTTATATGAGTAAAGTCTATAAACTTCTTTTAATGCACACTAGGTGATTTAAGAAAACTACTCCCATTCTTGGTCATGGTTACATTTGTATTAAGGTCAGTGATAGCTTCTTGAAGTATTTCAGGATCTTTGTTCTGATCTCTTTTTATGTCCAATGTTAAGTTACTCTTAGGGATTTCCTTGCTGTCTTAATCAGATTTGCATCATAATTTTAAAAAAATCCTGAAATAAATCAACTTGTGAGGGGAAGGTTTATTTTGGCTCATGGTTTCAGAGATTTCAGTCTATGGTTGGTAGTGAGGCAGAACATTGCAGCAGGGAGTACATAGTAGAACAAAGCTGCTCACCTCATAGCAGCCAGGCAGCAGAGAGAGAGGGGGTCAGAGAGAGAGAGAAAGAAAGAGAGACAGACAGACAGACAGACAGACAGACAGACAGACAGACAAAGAAGAGGCCAAGGTCCCAATATCCCTTTCAAGGGTACATTCCAAAGGACTGAATTTCCTTCCACTTGACTCTCACTTCCTAAAGGTTCCACCACTT
The DNA here is from genome assembly GCA_007922755.1 of Pedetes capensis. Classification (NCBI taxonomy): domain Eukaryota; kingdom Metazoa; phylum Chordata; class Mammalia; order Rodentia; family Pedetidae; genus Pedetes; species Pedetes capensis. The sequence continues at coordinate 5,966 of VMDO01032919.1, forward strand.
TCCAATAGTGCCACAATCTGGCAAGCAAATATTTAGCACATGAGCCTTTGGGGACATGTAAGATGCAAACTATAATACCCCCTCTTTTCCTTCCTCTGGGAACTAAGCCAGAACTAGAAAGCTCCCTCTGCAAAGAGGTTTCTGAATGGCATATGTTTTAAAAACTAGTGATAATTTTATATGCATTTTTAATTGTGGGAAATAAGGCCTTAAAGTTTAGAATAGAGACAAATAAGAAAATGTAAATTTATATTCCTCTCCCAATTGTATTCATAATCGAGTTGGGCATGGTGGTGCACACTTATAATCATAGTGACTCAGGAGGCAGAGGCAGGAGGATGGCAAGTCAGAGGACAGAGGCAGCCTGTGTAACTTAGTGAGACCCTGATTCAAAAGAAAAATTAAAAAGGAGGCTAGAGATGCAGCTTAGTAGGAGAGCATTTGCAAAGCATAAGCAAGGCCCTGGGTTCATTCCCCACAGTACCACACACACACACACACACAAATGCTTCCATTGTCTCCTCTGCCCTCACATAAGGCAAAAATACAGTATATCAAAATATTTAAGGTAGATATTCACTTCACAATTGAGCAGGAAGAGAGAAGTCCTTTAGAAAGTAAAAGAAAAGAAAACCTCATCACTCATCTGTGGAGACAAATGAGCTTTCTGGTAAGCAGCAAGTGCACAGCTGTGTCCACTAGAAATGTACTCCAAACCTTTGTGAATATGGGGAGCATGCTTCCTAAATATCTCTATTTATCCTTATACATAAGTGATGTTCTTTTATAGCATTATCTCTTCACATTTTAAAACATACACTTATAGAAATGGATTACAAGAAGCTAAAGTAACGAATAAATATATACAGAAGCTCTGATATTTTACTGCCAGAGCTAAACACATTACCTCATACACACATGGGGGACACATATATGGTGTACACATGTCCCATACATTATGGAGCACTGATTCCTAAGTCTTTTAGTGCAAATGGAACCACTTTGAGTATTTAATATCATATTATTATTACTATTGTTGTTGTTGTTGTTGTTGTTGTTGTTGTTGTTATAGGGGGTTGAACACAGGATTTCACACAGGGTAGGCACATGCTTTACCACTGAGCTATGCCCCTAGTGCCTTTTTTAAATTTTGAGACAAGGTCTCCCTAAGTTACACAGACTACCTCTAGCCTTGAACTTGAAATCCTTTTGCCACAGCATTCTGAGTCACTGGGATTGCAGGCATGTGCCAAGGCTCCCCGCTTATAACGTACTGTTACTTTTTTAGTCTCTAGGCAATGCTGCTGTACAATGATTGCTGGTAATGGAAGTGTCTTTTATTCTTTCCAAATGGCTTTGTAGCACAGACTCAACCTTGAATCTTTTGCTGTATTCTAGTGATATTAAGACTCTATTAGTTAACTTGTATAAGAAACACTATAATTTTCTCTTGCATAAAAACATGAAAATAAATGTTTCTGAGTAGAATGCAAGGATTCTGATTAGTACAATCTGGAAGGAACCTTAAGTGAATTTTTACAGTGACTCTCAGAGAGTGCTTCATGCCCTACGCTGTAACGGGACAGATTGTTTTAGAAATTTCTAAGACAACTGGAAAGTAGGAGAGTCAGTGTGAGGGAGCTCAGGGGAGTAAATGGAGACTTCAACAGATATTGTCAAGCCTGAGTAAGGGTGAGTACAAAACTAGAGTGGGGCACACGTAAAAGTATGCTCAGCCAGTTTCTGGAATAGGAAAAACCAGGGTGTTTTGGGAATCAGAAGTGATAGTCTGTGGGAGTGCTAACCTGGAGGAGACATAAAGGAACTTTCTTGGGTGACAAAAATGGTCTATTTCTTGATTTAGTCAGTATTATGGGTATATGAATTTTTTAATATGTATTGGATTATGACTTTAAAATCTTTGTGTTTTATTGAATATAAATTATGTCTCAATAAAAAATGTAACCAAAGCAAGCAAAAAGACACATAAAGATTGAAAAAATATAAACAAGATAAAAGGATAGGAAGCAAACACAGTTAGATCCAGGTAAAACTTCTTAGCCATTCTACTGTGTAAAGTTCTTCCTTTGCTCTAATGGACAGTCAGCCTTGGCCTTTAGTTTTAGAGCCAAGTATTCTGTATTTTAAAGAGATCTTGTCAGGACAGCAGGGATACTGATGGTAGGATAGCAGTGCTATTTTCAGCATTTTGTCAAATGTGTGTTGAAGAGAGAGAATAAACCTTACTCGTGATAATAAGTCAAAAGAAATGACAGGATTTAAAAGATTATTTGATAATTTATTTCTAAATTCTCACAGCTTGGCTGCTACAAGAATTCTTTAATGATAAAAATAAATAAAATTTATTGATTATTCCCAACCTGTCAAACTCTATGCTCAGTGTTTTAAATGCACCATTTCATTTAACCTTGACATGAATATTTTTATTACCCCTTTTTATTGATGAGAAAGCTAGAACTTTGGGAGGTAATTTGACAAAGTTCCTAGCTAGTAACCTTGCAACATAAAATCCATGCTCTTAAATGTTATACTTTTGAGTTGTTGACTAAAGAAGGGTGAAGAAAACACAGCAAGAACCACACAAAACTTGTACTCCTGTTGATAGTTTCCATAGTGATTACCCACTATGGTGCTTTGGGATAACCAGGCTCCATTTAATGGACATGTCAGGTAAACCAGTTCTTGATCTCCCTAAAAACACATCTATAGAAAATGATGGCCTATATCTCTGACCCATGCTTATCTCCTGCAAGGAGACCACTCTGCCTAAACTTTCATATTCTTAATAAATGAACTGAAAATTTACTCATAGTCCTTTGGGTTTATTAAAGTTCTTATTATTAAAATTATTAAGGATGAAGAAGTCCACTAAAATGTAAGTGCAAAAACATAGGTAGTGTTTATTCTATTGAAATCTATATAACAGTCATTTTGTAGAATCTCAATCCAGGTAAAGCTTCTCAGACACTGCATTTATGTGTAATCAATAATTCAATAAGAAAGAATAAAAAACTAATTGCAAATTGATAAGTCTAGTAGGCATTTAACAAAAGAACATACTAATATGAAAAGTCACTCAAGCTCTTTAATTATCAGGGAAATATGAACTCAAACCACAATGCTGTACTCGTACATGCTACCTGAATGGTTAAAATAAAATGGCTAATAGTCCTTAGTGCTAAGGATAGTGGCAACTCGCATATACTTTGGAAAATTGTTGACATCTTTAATGATGAAAATTAAATAACCTGTGATCCAGCAATTCAACTTTGAGGTGGATATCCCAGACAAAGGTACAGTGTGCTCATCAACAGGTATATAGTTGTTGTTAAGTGCCATTGACTCAGTATCCTACTCATTGTTGTTGTTAGGTGCTGTCGAGTCGGTATCCGACTCATAGCCACCCTTATAGCGACCCTATATACAATAGATGAAACACTATTGTCAGTGCTTCTCTGCTATTCATAGGGTTTTCAACAACAGATCGATTTTTGGGAGTGGGTCTCTGGGCCTTCTCCCAAGCCTATAGTACCTGGTATTCCCAGGCGGTCTCCCATCCAAGTACTAACCAGGCCCCACTCTGCTTAGCCTCAGAGATCTGACAGGATCAGATGCCACAGTGGTAAGGCTGCAGGCAGACATATAGTTGTTGTTGTTAGGTGCCCTGGAGTCATATCTGACTCATAGCTACCCTCATAAGGTTTTCAATGGCTGATTGTTTCGGGATTGCCTGGGGAGTGGATTGCCATGTTTGTTTTCCCAGAGGGGTGCTCTACCAACTGAGCTAAATCCCAGCCCAGATGTACAGTAGCAATCCAAATGCTATTGTTAATAGAATGAAATTATGGTTTAGTTATACAATGGAATGGTTCGGAAAAATAAGAATGAACCCATCAGGCTTATAACTGAAAATCTGGGTGAATCCCTCGGGGACAAAGTTGAACAAAAGAAGAAGAGAAAAAAGAGTATACTGCACGTACTTCTATTTTAAGCAAAGATAAAGAACAGATAATATGATTTATGTTAATAGAAGTCAGAATATTGTTTGCTTTTTGGGAAGATGATAGGGAAGTGACTGGGATGGAGTCCAAGAGAGGCTTCTGGGATGTTCCTAGTGTTTTGTTTTTATTTTTGTTTGTTTTGTTTTGTTTATTTTGTGGTACTGGGGTTTGAACCCAGGGCCTCGAGCTTGCGTGCTTTAAGTGATGGACCACCAAGCTGCACCCTCAGCCCATGTTTTTTACTTGTTAAGATAGAGGCTCGCTAAATTACGCAGACTGCCTCTGGTCTCGAACTTGCGATCTTCCTGCCTCCCCTCCAAGCCGCTGGGATTACAGGCATGCGCCACCATGCCTGGCTGTGTTTTTTTTTTTTTTAAACAGAGTCTTACTGCATAGCCCAGGCTGACCTCAAACTTGTGACTCTCCTGCCTCAGCCTCCCAAGTGCTGAGATTACAGGTATGCACCACTATGCCTGGCATTTCTTTCTTTCTTTCTTTTTTAAATCTAGGTAGCAGTTACAAAGTGTGTTTTCCCAGGGAAAATGGATCAAAAATTTACATACACACTTAAGTTGAGTATATTTTCTCCATATATTTAATTTTAAAAGCTTACTTTAAGAGAATTACTTTCAAATAAATTCTGAGAAAGATAGTAAGATTGAAAAGAAAGTACCAGCATATAATATAGTGACCCCTACCCTACCCACAGATTTGCTTTCTACAGTTTCAGTTATCTGTAACAGATTTTGGTGGGAAACCATTAAATAAATACTGTAGATATTCTTAAGTTTTAAAGTTTACACCATTCTAAGTATCATGATGAAATCTTGCCCTGTTCTACCCAAGACACGAATCATCCTGTGTTCAGTGTATCCACTGTGTACACAATACTTGCCCATTGTAGGACCATGGTTGTTGTTGTTGATTGCCATCGAGTTGGGTCCTACTTATGGTGATATTTAAAGGATTTTCAAAGGCTGATTATTTCAGGATTGTTGTCCAGAATGGGCTGCCACTTCCTTCTCCCATTTCTGTGGTGCTGGGGATCGAACCCAGTACCTCAGAGAGTGCAGAGTGACACTCTACCAACTGAGCTAACCCCCAGCCTACTTGCCCATAAGTTACTTAGTAGTCCTATTGGTTATCAGGTCCATTATCTCTGTATTTCAGTACTGTGTTCAAATAACCTTTATTTTACTTAATAATAACCATAAAGCACATGAATAGTGATGCTGGCAATTTGGAGATACCAAAGAAAAGCTGTAAAATGCTTCACTTAAGTGAAAATTTGAAAGTTCTCAATAAGGCAAGGGGAAAAAACCCCATACTTTTTGGTAAGAATGAATCTTCTACTTGTAGAATTGTGAAGGAAAAATAAATTCATGCTAGTTTGGCTGTTGCACATCAAGCTACAAAAGTTGCCACCAGATTGTGATATAGAAGATACAAATGAATAGGAAAAAGCATACTATATATAGGGTTAGATATTATCCATGCTTTCAGGTGTCCACTGAGGGTCTTGGAACCAATCTCCAGTGAATAAGGGGGGGACCACTGTTGCAACATTCAGATTGTTGGGTAAGTGTTTATATCTCACTCTACTTTAAAGCCACTAAAACTAGCAAGAATGCATTATGAGTAAAATTTGTGTGTAAAGAAGACATGAAACCAAGCTATAACACAAGGAAAAAGCTACAGGAATACCTTGAATATTGTCAAGTGCATACATACAAATGTATTTTGCATAAATAGAAAATATTTAAGTAATTTAAAGTATGTATGTTTAATCTATTTATATATTTCATACACATACCTATGTATTGACCAACTGGCTACCAGACCTAACAGTAAGGCATAAAAGCTTTTTTCTGTATTGGCAAAGAGACACCCATAACCTTTGGAGTCTCAGAAATCCTAATGTTCTAGAAGCTTAAACACTTTCATAGATTCCATTGTTCTTTCCTAATGAAGGGGGAGGAGATTTTGCCTTTGACTTGAAGATTACTGTGTGCGTAGAGCATCTCAGCTTAGTATCTTCTTTTTTGTCCATATCAATTTGACATTTGCTATCTTTCATGTTTCTTAATGGTAATTTGTCCTTTGGAAATTTATCCAGAAACTCATAATGATCTAAGACTTTATTAGCAAGAACAAAGTAAAATAAAATTCCAAGTAACATATTTTGCATTGAAAAATGCCAGATAATCAAGTGTAAAAGTAAAACAAGTTTAATTTTGTGCTAAAAGACAAAATTAAATTCAAACGATAAATGCTCAAAATATATATTTCTGTAATATTGTTGAGTAAATGTCTCTTTGAAGTAGAAATGAAATCTATAAATAAAATTGATTTTCTCTCTCTGCCATCCCTACCAACAGTTCCAATCACATCTCACAGAAAGCTTTCTCAGCATTTCTATGAATTTCTCTCTTTCTCTCTTTTTTTCTGTCTCTCTTTTTCTTTCTATCTCTTTCCTTCCATCATCTTAAACTCCTCTCTACTGCTATTCTCTCCTATGCAGTGCACATTAATGGTAGAGACCCCTATTTTCATTCCCCCTCAAACATGCTTCTCATAATAAGCATCCAGTCTGGGCCTCTGAGCCATTCCTAACTCACAATTTTCACTGGCAATTTTTTTCTCTTGAAGTCTCTGTGTCTCCAGCAATGGGATTCCTCATCTATTTCCTCAAGTTTGCTCCCCTCTCTGAGGTTACTCCAAAATTGCTCATTTCTCATAGGCAAAGGTTTCACTTTCTATTTCTCTTCCTTCTCCTCTTAACTTCCAGTCCTGCTTTGACAGCCTTTCCATCTGAGTGTCTGAATTCACCCTTTCTTAAACTGACAATTTATTTCCTAGGGGGAAAGTCAATTTACAGCTCTGAAGTTTATACTTTTAATTGAATGAAAATATAAGACACCATAATTTCTGTGATTGTTCAAAGAGGCATCCATTGCAGCCATTCACTTATTTACGTCCTCTGCCTGTTGGTCCCATGGTGCAGGTGTCTGACCTGCTGACCTGCCTCCTCTCCACCCCCTCTTCTTCCTTGGCCTTCTCTCTAGCTCTCCCCATCAAGGAAAGACCTGCCATTTTGTTCATTACCTCAGCTGTGTAGCCACTTGGTAGAAGCATGGCCTTGGAAATAGGATTTACATATCTCCCAGACAAAGGTGATATGCACTCTGTACCCGCAGTTATTTCCCTCTATGTGTGCTTCAGGCATTACAGGGGCTGGTGAGAGACGTGGAACTACCACTTTCTCTTCCAAACTCTGATAGAAGGGAAACTAGGTGTTGAGATTTACCTAGTCAAGTGATACATCAAAATAGTGAATAATCTAAATTCTAGAAATCTACATGTGAAAATAGACTTTTCCAAGTAGGAAAGTGTATTTAATTCAGACAAGAGCATTTCAAATATCAGTCTTGAGCATTATCAGCTCATCTGGAGACGAAGCGATCTGAGAATTGCACATTAATGGAATGTCTATGGAAATCCTAAAGGGATAGCTTGTCCCATGTGAATCTGAAACCTTTCAATTTTTTTCATCTGAGGTTACAGCACCACTGTGGACTGTCCTCTGGGCAAAGTCTTTGTATCACACTGGAACTTCATTGCCTTTTTTCGTCCATCTTGGGGATTCAGAAACTGTCTTTCATTCCCCTTGGCGTTAGTCCCAATTACAGTTGTGCTGTCTTGTAATTATAAGTTATCATCTGTATATCATCTCATCCTATCTCCTGAACTGACTTTCATGCCACATTCTGAAAGTCATGTGGCTTTCTGGGCCACTGTAGTGTTTGTTTTGTGCCCTATCAATTCCCCGTAAATCAAGCTGAAAGCAGGGAAAGATGGCATCGTTGCTCTGAAAACTACCATCACTGATAACCAAATATAGTGTTAAAAGCCAAATCTTGTAAACTTCCCCTTCTGCCCCACAGGGACACAGAAGAAAAGCCTGGTGTGTGGAAACAAAGCAATCACTTAAAAGGTAACAAGACACATTTTCCAAACTAAAACCATGACTCACCCCACACATGCAATATTGATATTTCAGATTATATATAATTGAACTGAGGTTGCAGTTTATTTTCCAAATGCAAACATGTGCTTAATTAGAACAAAATGTGCATCTCTGTAACACTGAATTTTAAGTACCAAAATTTAACGTTTATTGATTGATGATTATTGTGGGGAAACATGAGCTCTTATGCATAAATCTTTTGACAGGAGCTGTCGGTCAAAAATAATGATCCTTTTAAAACTCATGAATAAATAATGATGCAGGTCCACTTTACATAAAAATACATACTCATTTACACTCTGTCCACTGAAATGAAATATAGTTATTTAAAATAATGACTATGTGATGGGAGAGTAATGAAACATTATTAATTTAATATACATGGTATTTTATACTCACTTTCAAGCTACATGCATCTATTTTCAATATTAACACATTAGGCCATTTTTTAAAGATCCAGCAAAATGTCTGGTACAGAAAATCCTTTCATGGATGAGACTGTGAATTTTAATTCGGTGACACTGGGGTCTCATTTTGGTCACAAGCTGAAAAGTAATAACCCAGCTGTCGCTGTAGTGATATTTTATTGTCTTTTTTGACTTGCAGCATCAAGGAGGACTCTCCTCCCCTTCTTCCCTTAGGAAAAAGCACAAATAGTGGAGAGAAAGAGCCAGAATGCCATTTGCCTTCCTTCATCTTTTTCCATCTGGAGTCTGATTCTGTTAGTGTCTTTACTCTGTTCCTCCTGTCCTTCCTTCATCCCACCCTAATTTTCCTTCTGCATACCAACGAAGAGCAAGGGCATGATCACAGTCTGACAATCCTCAGGGTGTTTCAACCAGTATTTCAGGAGTCAAGGAATAGAATATTAGGATGACTATGTCTCACTTTTTTTTTTTTCAAAGACATAGGTCACTCTCCCCTCTCCCTCAGACTTTCCAGTTATTTTTCTCCTGCCCCTTTCTTTTCTCTCCAATCATGATCCAACATCAGAAGTCATAGTGGAAAGGGAGATCTGGTCAGGAGAGGGTGTGCTCAAGTTTGGAAAGATGGAAAAAGAAAGATAATGATTAGCTTCCATTTGCTCCAGATTTCCAAGCCCTGCCATTCACTCTGGAATCTACAGCTGGACTTCAAAAGCCTATGTTTTAAAATACAAGGAAGGCCATTAGTTTCTGTCACCATTTTATTGAGGGGGAAATTGAGCCACAATAAAATGACATGCAGCTTTCACACATCCGTAGAATCAGTGCTATAAGCAAGCAAATGAACTTTTTGGTAGGAAACACAATGCACACTGGAATGACAACCTTTCAGACTGATAATGGAGACCACCTACGCACTGCTCCTCCATGCCACTCTTCCTCTTGTGCTATGGTGGGTTCTGTTGCCTCAGTGACACGCCATCTTCCAAATTGAGAAATGTCTATGAGTTAAAAAGGGAAAAAAAATCTGCTTCACATTTTCAATCAATGTGCTTAAGTACTTCAGCCAGTGTCGGCCAGCCTACAAAAGGTTCACACATTTGGAAGATAAAATATTGACTGCTTTTCAAGTTGAAATTAACTTAGATTTCACAATTTTTAAAAATCTTTGTCATGTTGCAGTACAAAGTTTGGGAATCTTAAGGTTACCATGGAGAATATAAAGATAAATAGCAAGTGAAATTAATTTTAAATTCTTGCCTAAAATTAATCATTTCTTCAAATAGATTTGAAAAGTCTTACCTTAAATGCCTTTTACATGAATATTTCATGCAGAGGAGTGATTTAAAGTGATTCATAAAAAACACATCTGCAAACTTCATGTTTAGATATGCTTCTCACATAATTACTAAGTGTGAATTCAGACATGACACAGACATGCTGTCAGGGCAGGGTTAATTTCAACAAGCAAATAATTTTCTATTTAATCAGCTTCCACATGTGACTTTAGAGCTGAGAATGAAAATGAAATTGTTTCTTTATGTGTCCTTTTGCACTTGCTTATTTATATGAATAGAATACCTATTTTCCTAGATATTATCCAATCGACTGCTAAAGTTACCCTTTCCTACATTTTATATATGTGATAAATTTTTGTTCCTTCTCATATTCTAACTTTTTTGGAGGAAAAACCCATAGGTTTTTATAGGCATGACCCAAAGTTATTATTCTAAACTTGTGTTATTCAATCTAGAGATAATATAATTTATATTTGCATTGCATTGTGCAATGTAAGTGTGTGATATTAATTTATGTCAGTAAGTAGCAAAATTTGTAATTTTTGCTAAGTATAGCATTGAATTGAGCCAGATAAAAAGAAAGAACATCATAAAGATCAAACATAAATCTGAAAAAGAACATTACAGGACAGTACATTCACCAATATTCCCCAAACAGGAGATAGAAACACCAGGGAAAATGGAACATTATTAATTCAAACATTTGCTTTAAAAATTTCAAGAATTTCTAAATATATGTGCCGTTTGGGAATACTTTTCTTTTTGTAAATAAATCTGTTTTAATTGATACCTTGGAGAGATAACTTCTATTATTGATTTCAGTTTGATTCCAAACACACACACACACACACACACACACACACACACACACACACACTAATATGTGGATGTTGAAGCAATAACAGGACTAAAGTAAAAGTGAACAATTTTCAGGCCAAAACCAGGAATAGTCATTCAATTGGAAAGCAGCAACCAGGCAATGGCTGATCTGACCTTCACTCCTTCACTTTCAGGACTACATAAGGGACCATGACCTTCACATTCTGGAGTCAATTTACTAATTGTTGTGCTTGTTTTCTAAGTTTTTTTTTTTTCTGCCACATTGATCATCACACTAGCCTGTGCAAAGACGAGAATTTATTAAGGTTAGACCTCCAAAGAGATAACTTAGCTTTCTGAACATTGACCAGTAAGAGAAAATCAATTTTGTGGAGGGATAGAGGAGACCAAAGTAGTTTAAAGTTATTATTTTTCAAAATAGTATTTACTTCCATCTGGAGTGCATGTGAAACCAAACAGATAAAATTTAACATTCAAGCTACTTTCTCCATATACAACAATAAATTGTTACTTAGATATTTAATTTTGCCATTTTCAGATTTTTGTTTCTTTGTTTATTCTTGTAATTGAAACCTGTCTTTTCATATAAAAAGCATGTTTAAAGACTTTCTTGTGGAGGAAAACTTTCTAAAACATAAAGTAAGAATAGCCTTAGTTGACATATCAAGAGCTGTGGCTTCTATGTCTTGCTTGGACATTATTTGGATGACACTTCACTGTCTCATCCTGGGAGCCATTATTTGAAAAACCATAAAATTGAACAGAAGAATTCAGACAGAAAGTAGTAAAATAGTAAATACTGTATGAGTCTGTTTATATGAAATTTAAAGACAAGAACTACGATAGCAGTTCTCTTTGGGAGGGTTCGGAGGGTAGCAGTTGGAAGGGAGTAGAAGGGCTTTTGTTTTCTAGGAATAATATTTATCTGTTTGATCTGGATGCTGGTTACACAGTGTTTTTATCTTGTACTATAATGGACTTTATGCTTTTGACCCTGCAGCCGCACCACTGTGGCATCTGATCCTGTCAGATCTTGGAAGATAAACAGGGTTAGGCCTGGTTAGTACTTGGATGGCAGACCGCCAAGGAATACCAGGTGCTGTAGGCTTGGAAGAAGGACCCAGTAACTCACTCCCTCAACAACAACAACAACAACAATAACAACAACAACAACAACAAATTAAAATTAAAAAATGTAACGAAATAAACCAATCAGCCATTGAAAACCCTATGTCACTAGTTTAGGGAGACATTCAAAATCATACGTGTTTTTGATAAGCTCTTATCTAGGTGCTGTGGTGCATGCCTGTAATCACAGCAACACTGAAGGCTGAGGCAGGAGGTTTGTGAGTTTGAGTCCAGAAGCAGCCTACCCAATTTAGTGAGACTCTGTCTCAAAATAAAACATGAAATTGGAGCTGGAGATGTAGCTTAGTGGTGGAGCACTTGCCTAGCATATGTGATTCCCTGTGTTCAATCCCCAGTACTGCCTAATAATAATTATAATTATTGTTGTTGTTGTTGTTAGGTGCCGTTGAGTCGAGTCCGACTCATAGCGACCCTATGTACAGCAGATCGAAACACTTGCCGATTCTGTGCCAGGCAAACAATCTTATTTATGTTTAAGCCCATTGTTGCAGACACTCGGTCAATCCATCTGGTGGAGGGTTTTCCTCTTTTGCATTGACCTGCTACTCTCCCAAACATTATGTCCTTCTCCAGGGATTGTTCTCTCCTGACTACATGTCCGAAATATGTAAGACACAGTTTGGCCATTCTTGCTTCCAAGGAGCACTCTGGTTGTACTTCTTCTAGGACAGATCTGTTGGTTCTTTTGGCAGTCCATGGTATATTCAATAGACGTCTCCAGCACCACAATTCAAAAGCATCAATTCTTTTTCTGTCTC